>JAPPVO010000016.1:175981818-176198095 GCA_030407325.1 Camellia japonica
CAAAACTATCAGTAAAGGAATGAATGTCCAAATACCCGACTGATAAATCAAAGCTGTAAAACATACCGGTGGTGAATCAGGGTCTCTGACATATCTGTGGTCAGGAAGAGGAGGCTCTAGCGAGACCTGGTAAGGAGCCCCGAATCGCCAACTCGTCAACTCGGTCGGCATGTCTAGCCACCCAGGATGATGAAAAGTCGGTGGGATCGGTGGAATGAATCCGCGCCCACCTCTGGATGCGCCAGCCCTGCTGGAAGAAGGGATGTCCGTAGCACGAGCCTGACTCGAAGATGGTACATCAGTAGGCCTCAGTGATGGAGTGCGCACTCCCGTCAAGGGGGCCATCAGATATGTGTGACGATAAGTGGCGTAGTCCCCGTCCGTGAGATGTAGCAAAGCATCAGTGCCCAGCATAGCACTAACGACATCCTGAGTAGAGAGCCTATCAGCAGTCCGCATACTGGCTGGAGGCACTGCAGGAGGGTCCTGAGAAATGTACCCCCATACCTGACACAAAAGCGTTCCCCAGGAACCATGCCCTACCGACCGGCCCCTCGAGCAGGACCCTGTACTGGGAAGTGCCCGATCCTCCAGCATACTGAAATCGGAGACCATCGCCCAAGATCGCCCAGGGCTGCCACGTAATCTGCGAATAACTAGTGCATAAACCAATCGGAAATCGGGGATATACAGGGCGAATCAAAGATGAAAATGGAAAGAAACTGAGAGTTTTGAAATACCTCTGTCGTCCGCACAGTGTCAAAATACTGCCGCAGATAGAAGAGAGTCTCTCGGGGTCTCGGCCGGTGCTGGCCCTCGAATACCAATGAATACGGGGTCACGAGGGGCCCTGCCACCACCAACTCTGGGGCCAACGTCGGAAAATATACGTAGACCCATAACTGTGGAAAACAATGCAGAATGTGAATACAAAGTGCTGAGAGCAAAATACAGAGTGCAAAGTGCGCCGTGTGTGCAATGTACAAGTAATGGGGAGCAGAAATGTCAATCAAGAGGACAGAAAGTACCTCCCAAGCTCTCCAATAACCACCAAGCAAGTCTCCCTGCCCGCGGGAGGTCGCGCTCATATAGCAGTAAAGGGTAGCCAGGCCGGCGCCACCCCAGTCGTACCGACTGACCTGTGACAGGTCCACCAGAGCGCTCAGTAGATACAACCCGACCGTGTTCCCTCTATCGGCAAACAGAGTCGTCCCAAAGAGGAACATAAGGAAACCACGAGCGTACTGCTCCGCCTCCTCAGGGGTCTCGGGCTCCATCTCCTCCCTCCGAAAGTGGGAAGAGAACCAGGTGTACCGGACTCTCCCAGAAGCTCTGTCCACAGGCGGGCGGGCCCCCAACAGATGTAACCAAGCGGCCTCCCATTCGCCCATGTCCTCGTCGTAAGGAATGGGCCAGCCTCCTATATCCAAGCCGGTCAGTACAGCAAAATCCAACGGGGTCATGGTCAAATCCCCGGTGGCGGAGAAATGGAAGGAGTTGGTGGTGTCCCACCATCTCTCCACCAGAGCTGCCAATAGCGTCCTCCGGGCAGGGCAATGTGATAACCCCACGCAGAAGGCCCCGAACCCTGCTAAATTAACTAAATCCCGGATAGCCTCCGGGAGCTCAGCATACCACTCTCTCGCGGTGGTGGAACCATATCCCCGCACGGTGCGAGAACCAACTTGCATTCAGAATGAATACATGTGTCAGTACGCAATGTAATGAGCCGTGTGCAAATGAAATGAAATGAAAGCCGTGTGCAAATGGAATGTAATGAGCCGTGTGCAAATGAAATGTAATGAACTGTGTGCAAATGAAATGAATAAGCTGTGTGCGAAGTAAAGTAGGGCTGCGTGTTCTATACTCTAAATCAGTGTATGCTGTGTGTTCACCGTCAATTTGGGCTGCGTGTTCAGAAAATCAGAGTTAGGGCTGCGTGTTCTACTCTAAATCAGTGTGTGCTGTGTGTTCACTGTCAATTTGGGCTGCGTGTTCAGAAAATCAGAGTTAGGGCTGCGTGTTCTACTCTAAATCAGTGTGGGCTGTGTGTTCACCGTCAATTTGGGCTGCGTGTTCAGAAAATCAGAGTTAGGGCTGCGTGTTCTACTCTAAATCAGTGTGCGCTGTGTGTTCACCGTCAATTTGGGCTGCGTGTTCAGAAAATCAGAGTTAGGGCTGCGTGTTCTACTCTAAATCAGTGTGTGCTGTGTGTTCACCGTCAATTTGGGCTGTGTGTTCAGAAAATCTGAGTTAGGGCTGCGTGTTCTACTCTCAACCAGTGTGGGCTGTGTGTTCACCATCAATTCAAACTGTGTGTTCAGAAAATCAGAGTTTAGGCTGCGTGTTCTACTCTCAACCAGTGTGGGCTGTGTGTTCACCATCAATTCGAACTGTATGTTCAAAAAATCAGAGTTTTGGGCTGCGTGTTCTACTCTTAGTCAGTGTGTGCTGTGTGTTCACTTTCAAATTCGGGCTGTATGTTCGACAAATCAGTGCTTGAGGCGTGTGTTCAATTCTTAACTAATGTGTGCCGTGCGTTCACAATCAATCAATGAGCAGAGTGTTCAGAAATTCAAGTGTTTAAGCCACATGTTCTGAATGCAAACAAAGTACTATGTCATAGGCTAAAATGTGTGTTTAAGCATGGCAAAAGCACGAAGTGCACGAAAAATGCAGAAAATGAAATAAAATACCTCTCGTGCCTCGTAAGAGAGGTGAAGCTCTGGCTCTCGCAGGAGTAGATCCCCGGGTGCTCGATCATCAAAGACAGTGTAGTGACGAAAAATGGCTCGCGGAAGAACATGCACCGCCGGGGCGTATCTCTCGGGAATAAAAGGTCGAACTCTCGGGGGTAGCGTCATAATATCGAAATCATCCCCGGCACCTGGAGGACCTCCACCGTGAGGAAAATTACCCGTCATTTCAGAAAATCTGCAAAAGGAGCAAAAAGGAGCAAAAATGAGCCAAAATTGGAAAAAGTCAACAAAAGTCAACTCTCTGGAAATGAAAAAGTCAACAAAAGTCAACCCCCGGGAAAATCTTCCAAATATTGAGACAAACTTACCTCAAGTGGTGAAAATGAGAAAAGAAGCGCCGAAATCAAAATTTAATCGGTCCAAAGTGCTTGAAATCGAATGTTTTCGCGAAAACAACTTGCGTGGGAGGCTGAAAAGCGCGTATAAAGTGCAGATCTGAAGGAGAAAATGGTTTGGGAGGCAAGAGGAGAAGATTTCACAGCTGTGGGTGTGAGCTCGAAGTGAATGGATGAGAGAATATAAAGAAAAAGGGGTGAAAAGACTAATTTGCCCACGGTTTTGGGCAGGTGGCCGGCCGGCCACCTTTTCTGGCTGGCCGGCCATTCACTTTTTGAAAGATGGCCGGTGGCCTCCCCTAGGGAAAATAACTGGCCGGCCATGTCCCCCACATGCTCACCTAGCTCTCTGCAAATTTTGAGGAAGATTGGAGTTCCCGAGACCTGAAAAAGTTCAAGAAAAGTGCACTTCCGGTCGCGAAATTGCTCCGCCGGAACTTCAGCTGCAATTTCTGACATGTGTCTCATCATCATTCACCGTAATCAAAGTCTATCTTTTTTGAATGTGTTGCAATCTCTCCGGGAAGTGAACCGGAGGCCACGATCGAGTCACCTTCGCCGAAGTGCGCGTTTCCTTGCTCGTTGTTTCGCAACAAACGGACGCCCTGGTTTATGTTCGTTTTGCATTGTTGTGCACATAACCTGCATTCTCATGAACATACTTGCATTGTCATACATGTTTTCTTGATATTATCGTACCTCTGTGCTTGAGCATGCGTCGTCACGCACGTTCCCTTCTCGCATTGCGATGCATTCGCTCGCCGGCACTGCGTGTGTCAAACTATCAGAATCACATTGAATATATGTTGTTAGCATATTGTTCTTGTTGAATCTCTCTTTTTGCAGGCACGATATTGTATGTACAGTTCATTTGAGGCTGGTGCGACCAGACGAATCGCGCAGGTATCGTATCTTCTCCGTGTGAGACGCGACGAGAATTGAATAATTCTCCGCACTCTTAACTGCATGAAATGTAGTTGTTGCTTTGCATTCTTGCTTAAAACTGTTGCATCTATTTGCGAATACTTGCTTCATTACAGCTTGCTGCATTTGCATGATCATCTGTCTCCGTGCATATCGCTTTACATTTTGCCCCCTTGCCTGCGGGCACGCCTGTGGGCATATCTCTGTTCGTCTTGCATGATTGTCTAAGTCTTCGGCCTTGTCAAAAATGGGTCGTCTCTGGGCTTTGACATTCACTCCCGTCACTTGTGACTTCCGAGTTCTGTCAAAGAGGGGCAACTGTAGACACCCCATTTTTGACCGACCTTAAGACTCAGACGTCACTGATTGAGCGCTCAATGATGTTGCATATTGTGCTCGTTCAGAAGTCTCAGAGTCGCGGCCGTGAGCCCTGCCTCCGGACTTCCGAACCCTCTTCTGTACCTTGCCTCGGTTTGCGAACCAGATTCAGTTTTCTCTGTTTCTTTTCCTGAGGGGAGGGAAAGGTCCTGTAGACCATCTCTCAGTGGCCGTAGGCCATTTTGCCCATTTCGGAGCCCGGGTCCCGGTTTTCGAGAGCCGTCAGGCCGTGTGCCTCGGTTCGGGACCGCCTAACCATCTCCGACTGCTCCGGTTTTTGGCATGCATCTTATTTACTCCCCTTTGAGGGACACTGAGGCTTGAGAAATCCATTTCGTGGTCGAATGCTACTTTCAGTGCTTAACGGCCTATTTTCGGGACCCCGAACTGCGTGTTTTGGCCCCCGAGCGTTCGTTTTGGATCGGTTTTTGTTCATTTTTGGCAGGTACCTCTGTTTTATCACCAGGAAGGTCACTGAAGGGTGGGAGGCCAGCAATTGTCTCAGCAACCAGTTATATTCCTCCGGCGCCCTCCGACGCCCGTTTTTCTCACTTTCGAGCCAATGTTGACCACCCTAGGGCCATTTTCTTCAACCCCAAACCACATATTTGTGTTGTACACACATGGGAGGACCCTAAAAGTCTATGGCCGGCCAGTAATTGTTGTTGAACCTTTTGAACCCCTCCTAAAAGTGGCTTGTTGTCTCTTATGTTTTACAGTTGCCAATTTCCAACCACAGGGTTTTGTTGAAGGCACATGGGAGGACACCTTTTTGTGGTGGCCGGCCAAAAATTCCTCTGGACCATTTTGCCCCTTGGCCGGCCGGCCATAGGGGGTGGTCGACCGGCCACCTGCAGCTTTGATACCTGGCCGGCCAGCATCCTCAGTGTGTGTATGTTACAGCTGTGCATTGTTTTCCCTCCAAAAACTGCATCCGGAGGGAACTTTTTTTGGAGGGAAAATTGATGCCATTTTCCCTCCACATTTTCCCTCCATTTCCCCTCCATTCTTGCCTACATAACAGAGCCTCCAGCTCTGTTTTGAGGGTTGGAAAAAACCTCTTTGAGCTCTTGCATCATATCTCCCTCCATCTCTCTCATTTTCTTCAAAATTCCTAAGCTTGGTACCATTTCTTCATCACTACCAAGCACCACCATCACCACTCCATTTCCAGCAGCAAGGAGAGGTTTTTCAGAGGCTTAGAAGCAACATTCCTTGGCCCAAGAGGTAGCAAAGAAGTGGTCTTCAAGGGTAAGTGTCAATCTCCCTCTTTTGTAGCACTTTTTTGCACCATTCTTCTAGCCTATTTTATTACTGATTTAGGCTCCGAACCTAACTGAAAGGGTCATTTTTTTGATCCATTCTTCATGTTTGTTTAAGGGATCAACCCTGTTTGAGCCCCCTATTTGGTACTTGCTTCAATACCCTTTTAAATACCATAATCTTGCATGATATTTCTAGCCTATGTGTGATCTGTTTTTGAGCATGATATAAACTTTTAGTTGGCTTATTTTGAGCCCCTCTACAACATTATAGAAGGGCTCAACACTGTTGGGGGCCTCCATGTATCACTTACCATTATACCCCTCTTTGGCCCCCATTTTTGCATGCTTTTTTAGGCTTATCTAGCTTCTGTTTTCGGCCATGATCAGAACTGAGAATGGCCATATTTTGACCTTCTTGGCATGTTTCATTAAGGGTCCTTGGCTGTTTGGTGTATATTTTTCCTACTTCATGTTATACCATCTTGTGGCCTCAATCTTGCATTGCATTTTGAGCATGTTTGCATACTGATTTGAGGCTTGTCATCTACTGTAAATGTTCATATTTTTAGTCCCTCTTCAGTGTTGTAGAAGGTTTTTTTTCCATTTGGGCTTTGAATCTACCACTTGCTTCATGACCTCCCTTACGGAGCCATTTTTGTATGCCATTTTAGCCCTACTTGTGATTGCTGTTTGGCCATGTTTTGTACTGTAAAAATGTGAGTTTTGGGGCTGCCTTGCTTCTGCTTTTTCATGTCATGTACCAATTATGCATGTATTGCATAGCTGTAGGCCATTTCATGTGCTTAATTTCGCATTTCGGGACCATTTCATGCATCGGGTTTCGTTTTACCGGGTTTCGGGGCTGTTTTTCCCCTCATCTTGCCACTGATTTTTGCATGATTGCATATCATATTCCATGTCTTTGCCATGTCTCATTAGAGTGGCATTTCGGTGCCTAAGGGTCCGTCCTCGATTTGCGTGCACGCATGCACGCATTTCGAGATATCTTGTTTTCATCTGATGGCCTCCTATGTGAGTGTGGCTGAGGCTCTCTCATGTTGGTGTAAGCCCATTATTGCATTGCGTATGCCATTTCACCCATAGCATTGTGCATGCCCGATTGTGTGTTACCTCGTGTAGCGTGTATGCCATCCCATAACATTGTGTATGTTAGGATTGCGTATTAGTTGCATTTCATGCATGTCATGCATATCGTATCGTGTTCGGGATAAGAGTTACCCCAGGCACGGGAAACGAGGCGCGTTTCGTGCTCCAAGTAACGGAATGTGTCTCAATTCCCAAGTCACCGACGCTCCGGATTATCCGTGATGGAGTTAGGTTCTGTTGCAGCATTCATATGCATTCATCCCATATTAAGTTGTGCAATTCGGCTCCTCGGCCATCATGCATTGATATGCGTGATTGGTGGCACGAGGATCGAGGCATGCATATATCTGTGAAATACATTGCTATGCCCCTTTCCTGCTCTCTGTTGCAGCATATCAAGAATCAGCAGTCTTCCGAGGCTTGGCGCGCTTTTCAAGAAATAATTGCAAAACAGAGGCTAATCGGGGCATCGCCGTGGATTTCCGCGCAAAGCAGCCCAAGCATACATCATTCATCAGAATCAAGGCAGTCCCTGGCTTGCATGCCAGTTTTACAGCTTTCTTAGTTAATTTGTTAATTAATTAGGAATTTGTACATTATTTGGACTGTATTATTCGGACTGTACTATTCTTTCATTCGGGACTGTATTATTTATTTGGACCCTCTGTGCGAGGGCATAATTGTAATAAGTGTGGGTGAGTGTGATGTATGTCTTCCAACCCCACGTCTTTCTTCCCTTTTATTTACCCGCTTATGATGGTTAGATATAGGGCATATTTCAATTAGCATACAGTATGACAGCATGTTTGCATCATTCATCTGTTTTGCACGCACCGGGCTCGGCGCATCATACAAACTGCATTTGTATTTCAATTCCAAATTGAATACGTGTTAGTTGTAGCATTCCACATGCCATGTTTAGAATAGCCGAGCCTGCTATAGTTTGCATTTTTGCATGTGTTGCATTAGGCATTTCTGTATACTTAGGATCATGCATGATTTCTAATCAGTTTCTGTTTTGGCTTGGAGTACTCGGTGAGTTTTATGCTTTAGCATCCTTACATGCGTGTGAGTGTTGCCATGAATAGCATGCTTACCATGAGGCTATGTGCTTATGTGATATAACTGCCTGAGTGCCTGTGGGTGAAGATTGGGTTATTTGGATTGGAACAATTCATCAAATGTTTGTTCTAAGCCCACCTGAGGGTGGCAAAATCTGCATTTTAAGCCTACCTGCGGGTAGCAAACCATTTTCAAACAAACAAACATGAAATGTTTTGTTCCAATTCAGACGACCCGGTCTATACTTGTATGCTGTGTGCATCACATAGTAATCTAGGCTAATAACCGGAATAAGAACACACAATGTTTTCAAAAATAGATATCATGGTTAGTAGAGGCCGGTCTTTGACCGGGCGAGCGGGGGTGCTCACGAAATGACCTTCCCCAATCGTACCCAAGTTCCCGAGCCGAGGCAACTTTGGTGATGACGGACACGTGGCCTTTGGCACCGAGTCAGGGTTTCCTAAATTTCCCATTAAAAAAACATTTAGGTGGCGACTCTGTATCTGGCAAAGCAGTCCATGTTTGGCACTTCTTTCAAAAAATCTATTTTCAAAATCGATTTGCCGGATTTGGACTCTTTGGTTCAAGATTAAGAACTGTGACATTTGAGCCCTTGAACTGTAGTGACCCCAATATGAACGGAACGGAACTTAACCCTCCCGGGGCGTTCGGGGACGTCTACAAAAGGCAACAAAAAAAAAATTCGGATTAAAATGACGTCGTTTTGGTGACCACCGCAGGAAGCATTGCAGGGCACCACAACAAAGGATCCAGACTCCATAAACATAGCAGCCTTTTGTAAAGTCTTCTCCTAGTCATCTAATTAATGATAAATTATACTTTTTGTTGACTCAAAATAGCCATTACAAAAAATTAAAATTTAGGAATAAAATTATTTTTTAGGAATTAAATATTATTTTTTAGGAATTAAATATTTTTATTATGAAAAGTGTCATTATTATATTTGTAGCAACGAAAATTAGACATTAGTGATGAATTATTATCCTCTTGGGACTAAATTTTTGTTTCAAAAAATAAATCATTTTGAGACCAAGTTATTTTGTCTCTAAAAGTCTATTTATTAGTGACATTTTCAAAATTTTGTCGCTAAAAGTCTTTTTTGACTTTTCGGAATGACTTTTTAGCGATTATTCTCATGACAATAAAAATTGGTTCCTAAATATCTTTTGCAACAAATTTTTTACTTCTAGAAACTAAAACATTTGCTCTCTAAAACTCTTATATGTTGTAGTGAGATTATTTTAGTAATTTTTTAACTTTTCAAAAAAAGATAAGTAGAAAGTAGAGAAAATAATGTGGTACTTATAATCTCAAACCAAGCCTAAATAAGAAAGATTACACTTTATCCCTTTTAAATTTTGGTATTATCTCACTTTTAGCCTTAAAACTTATTTTTCCACCTTGTTTGCTAACGTTTATTATATTTTCTAGTTTAATCCAATAACTAGTGTCTATTAATTTTGATGAAAAATGCCACTTGGCATAATAACACATTATTATATGAATTATATTTTTATTTTTTTGTTATATAGGGTATCCTAAGTCAGTTTACGCGTATCAAACTAAGTCTTTATAGCCTAAACAAGCCTTTTGAAATAGAACATACGCCCTGCGGTCCGTGGCCCCAAGGTGTGCATTGTTGGTTAGAGGATTCGAACTTGAGACCTAGGAGGGAGCAAACCTCTAGGTCTCAGTCGTTACCTACTAGGCCAACCACCTTGTGGTTTTTTTTAAATTATTATTTTTTTATTATATGAATTTGGATGGCTTATAACAACATTTTCTCACTTTTGAACTCAAAAGTTTTTTTTTTTTTTGGTTTTTTTCAATAGCCTTAACTGATGATCTTGATCTTGATTTTTTTTTTTGATCGGCAAAGTAAAAATTTCATTAACAACATGAAATTAAAGGTACAGGAAGATGGCATGCATCGAGAGAGATTCGGAAAGTACAAATTACCCCTACTACTGCTACTCGCATCCATACAACCAACACCTCGGCCTCACGATTTTTTTATACAAAAAACAACAAAAAAAGTTAAGAAGGACTTAACTAAAAAATAAAATACAAGAAACCCCACAAAATCTGCCCACAAATACCAAGCCAAATCAAAACCCAACACCAAACACCAAAGCTTTCCCGCCCACTTGCTATTTTTCAAACTAAAGCTTTCCACCTATGCTGCCTCAACTCCCAACGGCTACCTACTACACACCCACGCCTGACAACACCCAGCACCCACTTGTGCTACACGCCCACACCTGTGCTTTCCACCTGTGTTGGACGCTCCTCTGAGGATATGCACCTGTGCTACACTCCCATACCTGTGCTTTACACCTACCGAGAATATTCACCGGCCGGAAAGCTCCATAGCCAACAACTCCAAGGCTGAAAAACTCCCTAACCTGACATCTCCAAGCTGCTAAACTCCCAATGCCCAGCCAAAACCCACATGCTGCTACACTCCCAAAGCCCAGCCACGACCTCACCTACGCAAACCTGCTGCAATCACTCCCAAAGCCCAGCCACGACCTCACCCAGCCCAGCCCAGCCACGACATCTCCAAGCAAACCTGCTACAACCTAAGCTGCTAAACCGACCGAGCACTCAAAGCATCCGAACACACCCACACACTCCTATGGTCGAAACATTGCCATCTCTACTTCTCCACACCTATGGTCGAAACAACCCAAACACCGAAAACACACCACACAACTGGACGATGATCACCCCTCAAACTTCCATACGCATAAAGCGCTCGAATGAAAACTTCCACAGACACAACTGGACGGCGTACACCTCCAAAGATCTGAACTGAGAACACCCCTCAAACTTCCATTCGCAAAGAAGCGCCCGAGTGAACAACCTAACCAGATCTGGATCGTCCTTTTTGCCGACCCAGTGAACAACCAAAACGTTCACCAAAATACCCTAAAGACCAAGCCAAATCTACGGCAGCCCGCACATCACCGGTGAGAAAATAATGGGGGAATCAAGTTTATTAAACGGAAAATTAACAATCATATACAATAAAAGAGCTGGGCCAGCCGACCTCTATAGCCAAAGGCGGCGGCCGGCCGGCCCCAAAGTGAGGCCTAGGAAAGAGGTTTTTAGAGAGAGAGAGAGGGAGAGAGAAGAGAAGAGTCAAGATGATGATCTTGATCTTGATTATCTCGTCATTAACAAGATTGTATATTCTATATGAAAATGAGAACATACAATCTTTTAAAACTCTTTTAACATGTGTCCTATAGACACATTAATAAAATTCATAATAATATCAACAAATTGTTGGGTACTACAACGATCCATTTTTTTTCCCCTTCCCCCGTTGATATAGATCATAAATATTATTACTCTTAATAAATCATTTCTTTGTATAGAGCATCATATTTTGTGGGGTTAAAAGGGCAAGGTAGAGCACAAAAGAGCAAGAAACAGAATCCTTAAAAAAAATTAATTAAAAAGAGTCGAAGCGAGGGATAAGGACCTTATTGATGCCAGACAAAAATTACAGGAAAACAAATAAATAAATACAAAGCTTACACAAAAAAGTATACAAAACCAATATCACATGTTACATGGCCCACTTGCGAAAAAGTCCATAAACCAAAAGAGTTGTTTATATATTTTAAATTTGTAGCCGACTAACATGCCACGAATATTCCCCCACAATGTTACAATCAATTATTTAAAGGATAATGATGTGTAACCAGAATTTCTAGGCCAAAAAGGATTGGTGTTTTTAAAATAATGGAAACATAATTATTATAAATATTTTGTTTTTATATCTTTACTCTTATTTGACAGGTGGAGATGTGTAGTTAAAATGTACCTCAGGTGACAGTACGATTGGACTCCGCACCATACGTGTTCCGCTATCTTCAATCCAAACAAGTGATCCATATGTCATCTTACCATTCAAATCACTCTTACACTCTATACTCAAAGTATAACTCTTCCGGTCGTACTTCCCATTAAAAATCAGCATCCTTGGTGAGATTCTTACTTTAGAGCCTGTCGGTGCCATGACCTTAGCATAGTAAGTTGCCATACCATCTCCCACATTAGTAAGAGTCCTCTGAAATGTTTGAACCATTGTTGTTGATTTGTTATTGTAAAATGCTATAAATGATGGGTAATTTAGGTCAGAGGATGGCTTCGAGCAATTGTAGCGATTTGACCTCGTTATGGTTAAAATTTGCTTCTTTGTATAATTCATGTAGCACAACACATTCACATAGTCTTGTGGAGGTGTATCATATACCAGACCTGGATCAAGAGCTTTATTTGGATCAATTTGACCTGAACCCATGGCTAGCGGTGAAGCAAATGTATTATTTTGTCCATAGTCTTGGATAAGATTATCAGTATTATCAATTGGGTTTGCAGTGGTCATCATGGCAGATCGAATGGCGGCGGGACTCCATTCAGGGTGTGCACCTTTTAAGAGTGCAGCCACACCAGCAACATGAGGACAAGCCATCGAGGTTCCAGAGACAATTTTGTAGTCACTGGACAAGCTTATACCAAACCCAATCGTTGCTGAAGATACAATGGGTATCCAAGCGGCCAAGACTTGTGACCCAGGAGCCATTAAATCCGGCTTCAAGAGTCCAGTATAAGTTCTGGAAGGACCTCTTGAGGAATATGAAGCTACAACTGGTGCAGGCTTTGTTCCTAACACGGTCTGTTTGAACTTCATGCTAGCCCAAGGATTATGCTTAGTTTTTGCATATTTGATCACAGCATGTCCATCCTTTGTGCTTATCACCACACCAGGCCATGGAAAATCTGCCGACGTCTCAAAAATTTCATCGGATATGAATATGGCAGCACGAACATTAAAAATAGAGACAAGTTGTAATTGATACGAAACGTCACCAATGTCTTCACATATTATAATGGAAGAAGCAACTTGAGCTAGCAACTCAGTTGAGTTACAGAAAGCTACGGTTTTATTGTAAAATAATGGTAACTTTTCCACTAAGGCACTTGCAGGGAACACAGACCATCCAGTGATCGTTAACCCATTTCCCAAAGTTACTGTTCCAGCGAACGAACGATCGATACTACTTGCAGCAACTGTCGTGGTCCATGGAATTGAATCATACAAGCTCAAAATATCCGAACCAGTGTTTCCTCCTGCATGAGCAACAAACACACCTTTTTCCATGGCACCAAAACAAGCTATTGCAATAGTATTCTCATAGAAAGGAAGGTCATAGTCGAAACCAAACGAGAGTGACAATATATCAACCCCATCGGCAACTGCCTGGTCTATACCAGCAAGAAAATCAGATGATTGGAATCCTTCATCCCAAAGGACCTTGTAAACAGCCAATCTAGCACGTGGTGCGAGACCTCTGGCGGTGCCCCCTGCATAGCCAAAGAACGATACGCTTTCGACGAAATTCCCAGCAGCTGTTGATGCAGTGTGAGTACCATGGCCCTCAGTGTCCCTAGCCGACTTCATGCTGATCTTAATATGAGGCTTACTAGCAGCAATCAGACCTTTGTTGAAGTATCTAGCTCCAATAAGCTTTGAGTTACACATGGAGGCATTGAATTCTTGTCCTACCTCGCAGGTTCCCTTCCACTTGGCTGGAATTGGTGACGTCATACCATCATCTTTGAAGCTTAAGCTCTCCGGCCACACTCCGGTGTCGACAACGCCGACGATCACGTCTTTGCCGTAATTCGAAGCCAGCCATAGCCCCGATGAAGGATTGAGGGAGAGAAACTCAGGGGTGTGAGTGGTACGAAGTTTGAGTTCTCTATCATTGTAAGCCGAGACATACCCTAGTGATTTTTTTACAGCTTCTAGTTCGTTTTGAGAGAGAAGTGCACAAAAACCATGTACAACATTGTCGTAGGTGTAGATTACACTGGGTGATGGTGGTGATACTGAGTTTGACGTGTTTGTTGTGGTGGTGGGATCCGATTGCTTTAAGGAATCGACGGTGGAGGAGTACCAGTGGTGGTGAGTGGTGAAAGCTTTGGGCATGAGAGACTTGTCCATGTGGATGATGTACGTGGATCTCTCCACTGCCGTTGATCTCACATGATGAATGAAGAGAAACCATGTGAAGATGATGAAGAAAATTGATGAACGATGCAGAGGAAGATCAATAACCAACACCATTTTTGTTTTACAACTAATACTCAATACGAAGTTTCCAACTCTGATGGACTATATTTGATAGACTCGCTTTTCTAAGGCAAAAGATGAGTGGCTACGAGAAATAAATAATTGAAGTTTGATTGGATATGACATGAGAGGGTGTGAGAGAGAGAGCGATTGATCTACGGGTGTAAGTTGGAGAAATTATTCATTGCTCCATGTGCATAATTATTGGTTGAAATAGTGGGTTTCATTACTTATTTGTCTTATTTGGAGAGATAATTGAACACTCATCCAAATATGAATGGAGTGGAGTAATGCTCGTAGGGTGTGTTTGATTGGGGGATAAGGGGAGATTGTTTACTATGTAGATTGTAATTCGGAGGAAGCATTCAATTAGCCGTTTGTTTTTTTTTTAGTCCGCCGGACATGGAGTTCGGCCGGACTCCTTATCTTCCATATGGGGGACTATTGTGTCCTAGGGGGGTGTGAGACAATTTTGGAGGACAATCCACTGTTGGGATTAGGTGGTAAAATGACTATTTTGACCCTCTACTATTTAATTATGTATTATATTTAGTAAAATTTAATAAAATTTAAATGTCTCAATTTAAAAATAAAATAATTTTATTTAACTTTTTATTGATGTTTTATTTATTTAATTTTTTTAAAATAATTTTTTATAGATATTTTGTTGATGTTTTATTTTAAAATTTTGTTTATATTTTATTTAATTTCATTATTTAAATTTTAATAGATGTTTTATTTAATTTCGTTGCTTAATTATTATTATTTTTAAAAACAAATTTATTTAAAATTTTAATTAAAAAATAACATATATTTTTATTGATATTTTATTTATTTAATTTTTATAAAATAAATTTATTTAATTGTGTAAAAAATAAAATAAAATAAATTTTTATTTAATCTAGATAAAAATAATTAAAATATTAAAGATATGCTTAATATTGCTATTATTTAATAAACTATTGAAAAATGGTAAAATAGTCTTTTGGTCATTTATCCTATCCAGTCTGTCCAACCAAACGTTGGATTCACTAAAAATAATTCTTTCCAGACATCTCATCCCATGAAAAAACGAACACATGATACATGTCCAATCCAACCAAAAAGTCCGGGGGATTCACAGTCGCAGGACTCAAATCCGATGGATTCTAATCCTCCCTTATCCAGTTCGTCCAATCAAACACACCCTTAGCGTGTGTTTGATTGGAGGAATAATGGGGGGGACTATTTACTGTGTAGATTGTAATCTGGGGGAAGCATCCAATCCACCGTTTGTTTTTTTTTTTTTAGTCCGCCGGACATGGAGTCCGGCCGGACTCCTTATCCCCCATATGGGGGACTATTGTATCTTGGGAGGGGTGTGGGACAATTTCTGGGGGACTATCTACTGTTGGGATTAGGCGGTAAAATGACTATTTTGACCCTCTACTATTTAATTATGTATTATATTTAATAAAATTCAATAAAATTCAAATGTCTCAATTTAACAATAAAATAATTTTATTTAACTTTTTATTGATATTTTATTTATTTAATTTTTTTAAAATAATTTTCTATAGATATTTTATTGATGTTTTATTTTAAAATTTTGTTTATATTTTATTTAATTTCATTTTTTAAATGTTAATAGATGTTTTATTTAAATTTTAGGGAAAATTATTTATAAGTCCTATTAGGGAGACTTATGCTACATATGGTCCTACTAAAAAACTTATATTCCCATAAGTCCTGTGTGAAGTTTGTTGACACATTTACCCTCAATATTAATTGTTAATATCATAAATAATGGTAAAACCATATATGGGAAATTGAATGTTACCATGGATTAAGTTTGCGAAACACAACGTGACACATACATAAACGTAACGTAACGTGACCATATCAGATGAGACATTACATAAACGTAACGTGACGTGATACCTACATAAACGTAACGTGACACCTACGTGTTACGTTACGTTTCGCAAACTTACTAGGTTTTAGATTTTTTTAATTGAATGTGAAAATGTTACTTTTTATGGTAGCATTCAATTTCCTATATTTGGTTTTGCTATTATAGTGTATAATAGTATATTAATACCATTTATTTACAATTCATAGGATCTTGTAGAATACATTCTTATCTAAATAGGACTTGAAACTCTATAAGAAATTACACAAGACTTAACGTAGCATAAGTGTCCAAAATAGGACTTATAAATAAGTCTCCCTTAATTTTATTGTTTAATTATTATTTTTTTTAAAAACAAATTTATTTAAAATTTTAATTAAAAAAATAACATATATTTTTATTGATATTTTATTTATTTTATTTAAAAAAATAAATTTATTTAATTGTGTAAAAAATAAAATAAAACAAATTTTTATTTAATCTAGCTAAAAATAATTAAAATATTAAAGATATGTTTAATATTACTATTAGTTAGTAAACAATTGAAAAAGGGTAAAATAGTCTTTTGTTTATTTATCATATCCAGTCCGTTCAATCAAACGTTGGATTCACTAAAAATAATCCTTTCCAGACATCTAATCCCATGAAAAAACAAACACATGATACATATCCAATTCAACTAAATAGTCCGGGGGATTCATAGTCCCAAGACTCAAGTCCGATGGATTATAATCTTTCCTTATCCAGTCCGTCCAATCAAACACACCCTTAGAGTAATGAATAATGTCTCGTGTATATTGCAATAATTTTTTGTACAATATGGTAGTCTCTTTAGGAAGAACTACATGTAGGTCTGGATTTATTATTTAATAGGTTATATCATAATTAATAATATTTTTTTTATTGAGAATTACATGTAGGTATGGATTTATTATTTAATAGGTTATTTCATAATTAATAGTATTTTTTTATCCAATACTATTAAGAAATGCTACTAATTGCAAATTTTTAGTGATAATTTAAAAAATTTGTCACAAAAAAATATCATTAATTATAAGTTTTAGTAATAGTTTAAAAAAATCATCACAAAAAAGTCATTAATTTTTAACTTTCAACGACTGTTTGAAAAATTCGTCACAGAAAAACGTTACTAATTTTAAGTTTTAGTGACAAGTTATAAAAATCGTGACAAAAAAAATCGTTAATTGTCAATTTTTAGCAACATATATAAAAAATTGTCACATAAAATTGTTTTTCGAGATGATTTTATTAAAATTTATTTTTACTAAGACTTGATGAGAATTAAATCAAACTATTAAGATTTATTGATACTTTACCCAAGAAATAATTGTACAGTAGAATAGTGCAAAAAAATTATAAAAATATATAATATTTTAATTATTAAAATGTATAAAGTTTATCATTATTTTATTTTTTTTTTTGGGGTCCCACCGGCGCTAATTCCAGCTTTCTGTATAGGCTACAAAAATATATAATATTTTAATTATTAAAATGTATAAAGTTTATCATTATTTTATTTTTTTTTGGGGGTCCCACCGGCACTAATTCCACCTTTCTGTATAGGCTGGCTTCAAAAGGCAATGGCAACGGACAACAATAAAATTGACATTTCATGTACCACAACTTAGAGCATCTCCAATGAAACTCTTAAAATATTTGTCAAAATTATAATTTAACAATAGTGTTAAAAAGTGAGTCTCTAATGACTTACTATTTTACTTGTCAAAAATGACATATGTCATATCTGTTATCAAATTTAGCAAGTAAAATAACAATTGCCAAACATGTTACATCAGCAAATATGAACATATTTGTGGCTCCAAATTCAGTTGCAAAAACAGAATTGAAACAGTAGAAAACTAAGTAATTCTTCAAATTTAATTTTTCAAATTGAATTATATTTAATTTTTTGGGTCTAATTTTTCAAATTTTTTTCATTTTTTATATTTGTCTAGTCGGGAATAATATAAATATATAATTTTTTTTACAAATAGTTAAAAAAAGTCATAAAAGACAAAAAATAAACAAAAATAAAATCACAAAAAAACCTATATCCAAACAACACCTATAAATTTGGAGGAAAAATTGGTTGAAAATTGTTAAAATAGTAAATGACCATTGAAGTACCATTGCTATAATTTAACAAAATAACATTATTCATTGTCAAATTATAGTAATAACAATAATATTATAGCAACAACGATTGGAAATGCTCTTAACGTTTAGATATTCCATGCAATTGCTCATGGGATGTTGGAAAAAATATGAGTAAGACATTTAGATGTTAAAATAAGTAAGATTTTAAATTTGAATTTATGAAGAGAAGTTTTGTTCAACCAAAAAAAAAAAAAAAAAAATTATAAAGAGACATTAGCTTGCAATGGCTTTGTTTTGGAAGCCAAACCTTGGACTTTTTGGTTAAAATAGCTACAAAAAATAAAATAAGTTTTTTAGTCACAAAAAATAAAACATCACATCCAACCCATAATCATTATATTCTTTTTCTCACAAAAAAACCAAAAGCCCTTTCCAAACGAGATTTTTTAGCCGCAGGCTAAACTAGTCAAAAGAGCCAAAAAATCAATCCATTTTTCAAACGAACCCAATATAATCTAATTTAACTACTGACATATTAACCGTTTTTTTGTATATAAAACAGGGTTAATTTTTAGTACAGTAATATGAGGTCTATATTAATAAATACACATATATCCCTGGCCCCGTTTGTTTTCAGAGGTAGAATGGAAGGGATTCATAGTGAGAGGATTAATAGTGAGGGGATTGATAGTGAGGGGATTAAGTAAAATTGTGTTTGTTATGATGATAGTTGTTAGTGTAGGAATTGTTAAATTATTTTTATATAAAATAATAAAACGAATAAAAAAATATAAAAAATTAAACATTAATATTTTTAAAAAAATTCCCAATATATAGAAAATAAAAAAAATAAAAAAATTTCTAATCTCCCCATTATTTTTCTAATACCATCTCTACCTCCTCCTTCCCAATCCCCCTTCCAAGGCCTTTACTAATACCAAGGGATTAGGAGTCCCCTCCCAATCTCTCAAAACAAACACCCCATATAGTAGTCCCACCTCACTATCAATCCCAATCCCCTCCGTATACCCCCAAACAAACGGGGCCTTAGATTATCAAAAAAATAAAATACACAAGATACCCTTGAATTATCAAAATAAAATAAATATATGGACGAAATTTCCTCATCACCATACAAAAGCGTGAGGCTTGCCTTAAATACACATAGGACTGAATCAAAAATTTTAACTTAGTAATTGTGTAATATGGCTTTGTGAATTGAGATTTTGGATCTTACCATATCATGTAACCCAAAAAAAAATATATATATATATTAATAACAAAATGCACATAAGACTTATATTTTTATCTGTAATGGTAAAGAAATCAAATGAAAATTCAATATATGTATAATATTTTTGTAATTTTTACAATTTCAATACGTGTGCGTGCATGATTTACTGTACCGTCAATTGTGTAAATTTTAGACAACAACCCAATTATGATTTATATTAACTGGCAGTCACCCGTGCGGTTAGTTTTTATTTTCAAAAAAATATTTTATTTTACAATATATGTATTATAATAGAATAATTTTAATTTTAATTTAAAATGAAAGTATTATTTTAATTATTTATTTTGATAAAATTAGCGCTATCATTCTATAAAAGTGTTACTTAAATAGTTATATAATAATTTTAGTTAAATTTTTTTTTGTATTTTGATAATTATAGTCCTATCATGTTATAAAAATATAATTATCATATAATAATTTTATGTGATATATATTAAATTATAAGATAGTAAAATCAACTCTTATTTTGATATTAAAAATAATAGTTAAATTTGAAGGAGAAATAATAACACAAAATTAAAATTGATTCTAATAGTTAAACTAGAAGGAGAATTAGTAACATAAAATTAAAATTCATTCTAGTTATTTAATTTTTTCTATATTCATTTGGAAAATAAAAATATATAGAAATAGAAGCTATATAAAATTTATTTAAAAAATTAAATATAAATATATTGTAGTTGGAGTAAGAAAAAAAAATACATAGATTAAAGTATTAATTTTTTTTTTTTTTGGTAATATTCTTTTAAAACTATTCATATGCTTTGTCTATTGATATAAAAAATTTAAAATTAAATATAAATATTTCGTAGTAAAGAATTTCATGTTAAATAGAAAATTCAATATAAATTAATATTAAGGTATTAATAAGGTAGAAGAAAAAAATAAAAAATAATTTTAATATTTAATGAATGAAAATTAATTCATAAAGTATTAATTCTATAGGTAGTTCAGATTAAGTATAATTATTTTACATATTATATTTTTGTACTAATTAAGTATAAGGGTATATTACTGTGCACAATATAAGAGAGAGAGAGAGAGAGAGAGATCACATTCACATAAGAAAGATATAAAAATTGAAAACGAATATCACTTTTAAAATCATTAAAAACACAAAATACTATTTTTAATAATATATACGATAATGGGTTAACTTGTGGATTGGATCTTACAATTTGATGTTGATTCATCCATTAGGGTAATTGAACTGGCGTGCATTGCACGGCTTAAATTTTTTTTCTTTCAAAATAATGGGTCAACTTTGCTGGATTGGATCTTACAATTTGATGTCAATTCATCCATTACGATAATTGAACTGGCATTGACCGTGCATCGCACGGCTTATTTATTTATTTTTTTTCAAAATAATATTTTGTTTGAGAAACAAAATGTTTGGTTTCAGTTTTCTGAATTCAATTTTATAAAAATTGAGTTTTTATTTTTTTATTTTTAATGAATATTTTTAAAATTTTAAGCAAATTTCTTTTATTTTTTAAGATACACCTTATTTAGATGTATCTAAATAGTAAAAATATTTGTGAATTTTTTTTAAAAAAATTAATAAATACACAAAAATATGAAAAATGTAGTGAATTTTTGTATTTTTGTATTTTTGGTATTTAGTAAATTTTTTAAAACTTTTTTTCACATATATTATACTTTTTAAGTGTATTTATGTTAGCTGTGTCTAAAAATTTTAAAAATTGGTGAAAATATTAAAAAATTCAGTGAAAAAAAAAATACGGAAAACAAAAAGTAAAATTTTCTAAAAAGTGAATTCTAAAAGCTGAAACCAAACAGGATTATTAATTTTATTATTACATAAAAATATAACATAAATAACTATATAATGATTATGTGTACATATGTATAAAATTATTTTTAAAAAAAATATTTTGTGAAATATGCAGTGCAATCTTTGTATAATTGTGTATTTTAAATATATATATATATATATATGATATTTTTGTACTAAATTATAACATAGTAAAATAAATAATCACTTTAATATTAGAAATAATGATTAAATTAGAGGAATAAATAGTAATTTAAAATTAAAGAGTGATTCTAATTATTTATTTTGATAATCTTAGTTCCCATCATTTTATAAAAGTGTTACTTAAATAAATATATATAACAATTTTAGTTACAATAGTTATGTGTATTTTGATAATCTTAGTCTTATCATGCTATGAAAATGTGATTTAAATATATATATATATATAGTAATAATTTTATATGATATTAAATTATAACATAATAAAATAACTTTTTTTTTATTCATTTGGAAAGTAAAAATATGTAGAAATAGAATATATACATAATTTATTTTAAAATATTAAATATAAGAATGTTGTGGTATAATTAAGAAAGAAATATATAGGTTAATTATGTAACGTATTTATTTTTATTTAGCATTATATAAATTTAAAATTAAATATAAATATTTGTATTACAAAAACTTCATGTGAAATATTAAATTAAATATAAATTAGTACTAAAATATAAGTAAATTAGATAAAAACATAAATAAATAAAAAAAAACATCTTAGTATTTAATTTTAAAACAAAATTGAATATTTGAATGAAATTGAGAAAAATAGAAAAAAAAAATAATTCACAAAATATTTTTTACTACATATAATTCTATTAAGTTTTGTTTATCAATAGTTAAGATTAAATAGAAGTCTTTAAATATTAGATTTTAAAAATAATTAGGTATAAAGGTATATTGATGTAGCATATTTAAAAAAAGATGAGAAGAGAAATGCACATCAGAGAGAAAAAAATTTAAAAATAAACATTACTTTTAATAATATATATATATATATATATGGTATGAATGATGATGTGATATGATTAATTTTTTATTTTATTTTTTTTAGATAAGGTACACATAAACTTAAAAAATAATAATATAAAAGTATTTAAACGTTGTCGTGCTACTTCCTCGACTGCATTAACTATAGACAATTCTTTCTCTAAACTAATATACTTTGTTTTCTATTCACCAAAAATAGTTTTATTTTAAATGAGTGATACTATGCTAACAAATTTCTTGTACAAAATTTCTTTTCTATTCACCAAAAATAGTTTTTATTTTAAATGAATGATATTATGCTACTAATTTTTTGTACAAAATTATATCATATTTTGTAAATTTTTTATTTTAAACTAAAACACTCACCATTATCTCATACTTTCAAAACGTATATATCTTGTATAAAATTTTATTTTTTAAAAAATTGCCTAATAATCTTAGTTGGTGGCCAGTTATTGTCACAGACAAATAACTAGGCCAATTTAATTGCTTTTTGGAATTTTCTAATTTTTCTTTTCGAGCCATATTTGTTATTGTACTATCTTTTTTGACAACCTTTTCCTATATATATATATATATATATTTATAATTGCGTATTCGGACCAATTTATACATACATCGACAAATTCTAAGGGACTAATCCCACTGCTTACTTGCAAGAGCGCGATTTAAAATCAGAGCGAATGCCCTATATAGACATGACTCCCTTGTCATACTTAATGCAATTTACACATAAGAAACTGGATATAGAATTGTACCAACGTGTGACAAATTTAATGTTTGATTCCTTCTATGAAAAAAATTCAGCAATGTTACAACTACACAATTTTTCTACCACAAATCTCTCGGAATGAGATGGCAAAGTTGGTAAGAGTCATCAATGAGATTGGCCAGTCAACTATTCTTTCCACGTCTTATATATTAGTAAGTTTTTTGGGCTTTGACCAATCAATTGGCTACTATAGGCCCTTTTTATTAAAAAAAAAAATAAATTAAAATCACGTTCTATCCATAAGTCCAAATTTTACAAGTCAAAATCAAACTGAACCGGGTTGTACATTTTTTATTAGACTTATATTATTAAATTATACACATTTTTTTTTAATAATTCATATGCTTAAATTAATTAATACTATTAAAACAATCAAATTACATATAAATTCACTAAATTTACAAATTATAAGAATGTTATATGTAAAAAATTGAGAGTTAAAAGAATATCACCGGTCATTGTCAAATTCAATTTTAACAAATTATGTTTTGTGTATTTTTTTTAAAGTACAATTTATAATGATAATATGAACTGTTAAATGTTATTTTTCTTAAATGGAACAATATTAATTTTAATGGATTAAAATTAAATTTAATAGTATTATTTTTGTAGATAATATTAATTTTTTTTTTTTTTTGGACAGGATAGTTTGAGTCAGGCTGATGGGATGGTCACGCTAGATTTACCCTTGCAGCTTGTACAGGCCGAGTTCATGGGCAGACTTGGGTTTCAAACCTTTGTCTATAACCTTAAATGATCTTCTATGAGATGAGACGGACTGGAACGAGTCATGGGATGGATTGAACAGATTGGATAATGCTGAATTTTTTACCTGTGGGCCATTTGATGATCCCTAAAGGTTGGTTACAAAATTTTGAAAGAAGAGAGGAGTGTAAGAGTGTAAATTATTAATTTGTCTTTCTCTTATCGTATTATTAAGGAGATTTAATGAAAAGAAATTTTATAGATGAAATATTTTTCAAATCTTATTATCCACATCTTCGGTGTTTGATTTTTTTTGGAAGACATTTTGTACGTATATAATCCAACTTCTCACCGGACCACCGATTAAGGGGACAGTGCCCTACTGAAACTAGGACCATTTTATTTTGCTTTTGGCCATATTCCAATTCCATGAACTTTTTCCATGAAATTATTAAAAGGAAGGTTCATTTCAGCACCATTCATGCCCACTGATTGGAGGATGAAATCATTAACGCACCATTTGTTTAAGTGGGAAAATCGTTTTCACAATTTTAAAAGTTTAGTATAATAAAAATTAAAAATCAAAAGAAAATATTTTTATAATCAATAAAAAACAAATTTATTGGAACGAAAAGTGTTTTTGACCTTTTTTAGAAATTATTTTTTCAGTCATTAGTATATGAGTTTTATGGTTACTATCAAATTTATTTTACAATTTTTTTATTTTAAATAATTTTTATCAAGACAAACGAAAGGTGGCATGACATGGTCTTATCTCTAATGTCTTTGATTGGAGGAAGGAGTCTTGCAAGTGTTTTTGGCATACAATTAAAATATATATATATATATATTTAATTATTTTATTTTTAATTTTTTTTAAATTATGTTTTTTTTTTAATTTATTTTTCAAGTCTGTTTGGTGTAGACAAATTCAAAAACTAAAATAACATTTGAAAAATTTTGTATAAAAGAAGAAGTAAAAAAGCCAATTATTTTTTACTTCTTTATATATATAGACTTTTTTTTATTTTTTTAAAAAAATTACTTTTTTGGTCGGTCTAGTTAAGTAGAACCCAAAATGTATAGTTTTTCAAAAAAATTTTGTTAAAAAAAAAAAAATCACAAAAAAAAAAAACAAAAAAATAAGTAATAAAAAAGCTACTAGAAAATGTCACTCCTAAACATCCACTTAATCTCAGATTGCTCAAGTAAGGCATCATTTGTTTATTAATTAAAAAAATTAAATCATAAATTTATAAATAATGAAAACAAAATGATATTTGTTTAAGCTAGAGGATCTCAGCATGATGCCCCCTTTTTCCCATTTGTATCCACCTTTACGATGACTAAGGCTGTTTAGGGTGAGCTATACTTCTTTTTCAATTTTTTTTTTTTTTTTAGTAATTTTTTTTAAAAATATGTCCAAAAATTTTACATTTTCAGTCTGTCTTGTGTAGATTAATCTAAAAAATAAAAAAAAAATTAATTAAATAAGCAAAAAAAGTTCACCCGTTTTTGGATTTTAATTTTTTTTATTTTATTTTTTATTTTATAATTCTCCACTTCTTCTTGTCAAGTTGAATTTAGGAATAAAAACTTTTTGAAATTTTGAATTATTTTTTTTTACTAAAATCAAAAATAAATAAAAAAAATACCAAATAAGAAACTTCAAATCAAACAATTTGACTGCAATTTTTAATTTTTTTATTCTTTTTGGTGGGCAAGGATTGGGAGAGGTGTTTTTGGGAAACAGTCAAAGTCAACCTATAGAATTCATTGTCCACTGGATCCACTGATGACCATTTTTTTTTATTAAAAAAAAACCAAAATTTCAACATTTAAACAGTTGGTATGCAGGAGTAGGTTTGAGCGTAGGTTGAACGCCGAAAAAGAATATTTGGACTAACAGATTTTAAATGAAAGGATTCAACATTATTCAAATAATTTAAATTTGAATTTGATAGTTCAGATATGAATTTTAGGATTGAATTTAAAAGTTTTGTTAGGATAGATTCAATATATTAATTATTTAAAATTAGATTATAGTTTTATAAGATCCTAATAAATATTATAATAAATTAAGGTTTTAAAAATAAAAATTTGAGTCTGAATTTGCTAAAGTTGAACATCTCAACTTTACAGTGTGGCCGTTTGGTGTATCTGTTAAAAAATATTATAGATTATAACCTAACAGATTATAGATTATGACTTTAATCAAAAGCTGTTAATCTGTTTAGTGTAACTGTTAGATTATAGATTTAAGTTGCTGAGTAATAAACTGTGAAGTAACTTTTTGCTGTATAAATGTCTTTTTTACCCTTGTTGTTGTAAATTAAATTTATCTAGACTTTTTACTATTAATTACATATTAAGAGATCATTCCAACACCAAATTAATATAACCCTATTATTTTTAGATAATAATAACAATAAAATAAATATTACACAAAAATAAATTTATTGTAAAACAAAAAAACTACCCAGAATTTACAATCAAATGCTAATGGCCCACAAAAGTGCAAATATACACTTTAGATTTGGAATTTGGGTAATTTTCTCATCATTTTTTCAACTCTTATAACCAAAACATCATTTAGTGTGTTTGGTTTGAGTTTTTTAAATTAAATTTTTTAAAAACTGAATTTTTTAGTTTTTAAATTCTTTTGTTTTTAGTGAATATTTTTTAAATTTTAAACATTTTTTTTTATTTTTTTAGATGCACCTTAGTTAGATGTATCTAAAAAGTAAAAAAAATTTATGAAAAAATATTTTAAAAAATTAATAAATATATAAAAATACAAAAAATGTACTGAATTTTTGTATTTTTTTTTTTTTTTGTATTTTTGGTATTGAGTGAATTTTTAAAAAAAAATTTTACAATTTTTTTACTTTTTAGGTGTATTTATGTTAGGTGTGTCTAAAAAGTAAAAAAATTACTTAAAATATTAAAAAAATTTAATAAAAACAAAAAAATACGAAAAATAAAATGTAAAATTTTTTGAAAAGTATTTTTTAAAAATGAAAACAAACAAGTTGATTATTTCCAAAGCCCATAAAATATATATATATATATATTAAACTCCTGCGGGCCCGCCTCCTTGAACCCTAAAAGTAGCTAAATTGACATGTAGAAAACTATTAAACTGAGTAAACAATTGAAAAGTAGCTAACAAGAGCTTCACGTCTCCAGGAGTGAACCAGCGCCGGAAGTGAACCAGAGTCGCAAGCAGGGGTGGGCGCGGTGCGGGTCGGTGCGGTTTGAGAGAAAAATAGAAATTGTATGGCGCGTGGCAGATTGATAAAAGTGTTATTAGAATTTGTCATTTTCCTTATCAAAAACCGGCGGTTCGGTTGGCAAATAATGACGAATTTGCCTTGACGGTTCGAGCGGATTGGCGGTTTATAAAAAATATAATTCAAATTACAAAACTTAAATCAAAGAGTAAAAAAAAGACGAGAGATACCGTGATGTTAAATATCTTGCGAAGCTTTCTTCTGATGCAGCAAGTGTAGTAACAACATGATAATATCAACGACTATGCCATCAGTTCATTACAAGCATCTGTGGAAGCTACAATGATCAAATACAATACATAAAATTAATATCATTCAGGGTTTACAATATATTGAAAATGTTTACTGTTGAAAAGTATTTAGATTTAAAAGTGAGCTGATGCAAGTTTGCAACATGGCCAGAAAAAAAAAAAAAAAAAAGATTGAAAAGTGAATTGGAATCCAACTTTATTTTGGATTACTGACATCTTGAATTCCCCTCGAGCAGTAATGTAATACTATATTCTAAGGTATAGAACAACTAGCAAACTTAAGTAAAAAAGAATTTTTAGAATCTTATAAAACATGATTTAATAGCGGTGCGGGTCGGTGCGGTTTGGAAGAAAAATAGAAACCGGCGGATTGATAAAAGTGTTACTAGAATTTGCCATTTTTCTTACCAAAAATCGGCGGTTCGATTGGCAAATAATAACGAATTTGCCTTGGCGGTGCGGCTCGGTGCGGTTTTGGCGGTTTCGGCGGTATTATGCACACCCCCAGTCGCAAGTATGTTGCTGTGCGTTGCTACTTGCTGCTATCTCTTGCCAAAGAGAAAGATTAGGGCAAAAAAAAGAATATATATAGATGGTATAAGCGTAAATATTTCAAAACTAAGAACATTTAAGTAAAAGTACCCTCCGTATAATACCGTGAGAATCTAAAGCAGCTTCATCCAGCTTTTGAAATTCAGCTTCTTTTATCTTTCGTATAAGCTTTAGAAGTTAAGGCAGAAGCTGATTAAAGTTTGCCAAATAGTTTGAATCTACTTTTTTTAAGCTAAAAGCTAGAAGTTGGGTAAAAAAAAAACTTGAACAAACACCACCAATGAAATTGGCTTGTTATGAGATTAATTTGAACTTATTTCAATGATCTAAATCGTTCATCTCATAAAACCAACTAACAAAAATATCAATACAAAAAATCAAGTTGATGCAAAATTGATTGTCATACTATCATATCATTTTTATCTGTAAGACATATATGTTTTTAAGACCAGACCGTATATTTGTTATAATATGTGTATGTGTGTGTGTGTGTGTGTGTGTTTGTCTCTGTGTGTGTGATTTTATCATGTAATTAATTATATTACATCAATCTAATTTTTTGCATAGATAATTTTCTTAATTGATTGTATGAGATTAATGAGAAATTCTATTTCCACACACTTATTTACTTCAGTGCACATACTTAATGAAATTTTATTTTAATGATAATTATATCTTAAAATAAAATGACCATAATGGACATCAAAACCCTAACCAACGCATCTCATCTCTTCTTTCCTCTCATCTCTCTCTCTCTCTCTCTCTCTCTACCACCACCAATAACAAACAAGCCCATTGTTCTAAAAAAAACAACAACAACAAATAAACCCACAGACCCTTTGGATTCTTACGTTTAGCCTTTTGGTTGTTGTTTATCATAATTTGGAGTTTTAGATCTAGTTTTTTATGGGTTTTTCTTAGATTTTGATTTGAAAAACAAGAGTTGGAACATTCCTAGAATTTGGCGTGTCAAAATAAATAAATGAATAAAACTGTTGTTGATTTCTGGAAAGTTGGTGAAAATGAAAGAGTAAGTAATTTTTGATTGTGGGTCTTATGTCAATTCATCTACAGGGAAGTGGAATTAGAAGAAAATGAAGAAGATTTCCAGAGCTATTACAAAGATGAAGACGAATTGAAGAGAGGGAAGAAACAGCAAAGAAAGGTTCAAAGAACAATCTCGATGATGTTTCAATAAATATGTTCTTCAAGGGTGTATTAATAGCAGAGCCTGCATATTGTGTTGTTAGGGTCTCTGGGATTGGTGTAGTTATAGAAAGAATAGCTAATTTCCCTTATATTCAAGTGAAGAAAAAAAAAATTGATTTCTTTGTTGATAAGTCTATGTGGGTTAGGGATGGCAATTTAAAACTGACCGGACGGGGATCCGACCCTGATTGGAACGATTTTTTTCCAAAAAATACTCCCGATAGGCTAGGAATGGTATTCGAAAATAAATCCCCGACCATTTTCAAGTTGTGGACGGTGATACATTCCACAGCCCAGGCCCCGTACCCGGTTCCCCTCGATATGAATTTACCACTGTACCCCTGTCTATATATATATATATGTTTTTTCTATTTCTTTTCTCATTTTAGGGTTAGGGGTTCACATTGAGACACATACACATCACACTCTTTCTGTGCTCACATCACGCGGCTACTGCCGTAGTTGCTCGGTTGCTCCCCCCTTACTGTCGGCATTTCCTTTCTCCAGACTCCCTCATCGGCTCGATACCATCTCTTACGGTGGATCGCCTCTCTTATGGCTGCTGCTCCTACTCTCTCCATCCACTATCAAACAATAAAATAAAAAGCAAAATAGAGAGAGAGAGCGAGAGAGAGAGAGAGAGAGCACTGAATCAACGAGAACATCGTCGCCGAATCAAAGAGAACACCGTCACCTCCTCCTCCGCACCACCACT
This sequence comes from Camellia japonica, assembly GCA_030407325.1. Classification (NCBI taxonomy): domain Eukaryota; kingdom Viridiplantae; phylum Streptophyta; class Magnoliopsida; order Ericales; family Theaceae; genus Camellia; species Camellia japonica. Next base: position 176,011,448 of record JAPPVO010000016.1, read on the forward strand.
ACTGTCGCGATGCCAGAGTCGCCGAACTTCTATACTCCGGCATCGGTTCCCTCTTCCACGGCAGATCTAAGTAAATCTCTCTCTCTCTCTCTCTATCTCTCTATCTTTTTCTCTCTCTACTCGGATATCTTTATCTTTTTCTATGATGTTGATGATGTTGTTATTGATGTTGTTGTTGAATCATTGTTGTTGTTGTTGTTGTTTTTTTTTTTTTTTTTTTGGTCCGGGGAATTTTTGGAGTCGAGGAAACCCGATCCCCGTTAGGGGGCGAGGACGGGGACGGGGACGGGAACGGTGATTGGTTTCCTGTCGAGGATCGGGGTTGGGACTGAAATTTTTTTACTATCGGGAATCGGAGACGGGGAGTGTGATCCTCGGCCCGTTGCCATTTCTAGTGTGGGTGTGTATTTGGGTGGAAAGTGTTAAGGGTTATAATTGGAATATGTGGTGTGTGAAATGAGATAAATAATACCTAATCAAATTTATAAGTGTGTACTGAAAAATAATGTGCACTGAGGTAAATAAGTGTGTAAAAATAGAATTTCCCGAGATTAATGGTTTAGATTTTGAAATGGATCTAAGTTAGTCTCATAATGCGTCAACTTTATCGGGAAATTGAGATGTTCAACTTTAGCAAATTTCAACTCCAAAAATTTAGGGACAAAATCAATTTTTAGTGATGAAATATTTTAGTAGCCAAAATTATCATTATTATATTTGTTGGGACGAAATTAAACATTAGTCATGAGTGATTATCTTTTTAGATCTCAAAAGATAAAGTTTTTTGGCATGAATTGGTTTCCTTTGTAAAACTGAATTTATTTGTGACATTTTAAAATTTTGTTGTTGGAATTGGTTTCCTAATAGTTTTTGCAACAAAATTTTCATTTTTAAGGAAAAAAAAATTTAATTCCTAAAACCCATATTTTAGCGAAGATGGTTGGGCTAAAATAGGCCACTAAAATACAAAATATGTTAAAATAGTCAATAAGATAACATGTCACATCTTATTCATAATCATTTTACTTATTCTCTCACAACTATCAAATCAACTATAAAAAATAAAAATAAAAATTCAATTTTTCAAGGGATATTTATCAATAAATCTCATCTCACAAACAAGTACTCCAATTAGTCCCAAGTTTTTTCTATGGGTCTGTTAAGTTCTATTAGTAGAGAGTTTCTTTACTTATGGTCCTATTTTTTATTTTGGTAGTGTTTTCGTGGATAACTATATCATTTTATTAATGTGATAGGCATGATGTGATACTCTAATGTGACAAGTATGAATGTGACACTCCAACGATGTGACAGTCCAAAAATTAAAAATTCCTTAGTTTACTTTTCCTAAATGTGACAACGTAGCGGATATGATGTGACATTCCAAAACTTTTACTCCAAAAAAAATATAAAAACTCTTAGTATACTTTTCCCAAATGTGACAACATAGCGGGTATGATGTGACACTTCAAAAAAAAAAAAAACTATTTACTATACTTTTCTCAAATGTGACAACATGGCGGGTATAATGTGACACTCCAAAAAAAATTTAAAACTCCTTAGTGTACTTTTTCCAAATGTGACAACGTGATGGGTATGATGTGACACTTCAAAAAAATAAATAAAAACTCCTTAATATACTTTTCTCAAACGTGATAACGTGGAACGTGACAACATGTGGCAAGTATGATATGACAATCTAAAGAAAATTAAAAACTTCTTCATGTACTTTTCTCAAACGTGACGGGTATGATGTGACACTTCAAAAAGAAATTCCTTACTGTACTTTTCTCAAACGTGACAACGTGGTGGGTATGATGTGACACTCTAAAAATTTTTTGAAACTCTTTAGTGTACCTTTCTCAAACGTGACATATGGCACTCTAATGTGGCGGGTATGATGTGACACTCTAAAAAAATTAAAAACTCTTTAGTGTACTTTTTCCAAATGTAACACTCCAATGTGGCGGGCAAATGAGTCATTACACATCCAAAAGAATTAAATGGATCACAATAAAAAATATGAAATTATATAAATTACAAGTCCAAAATATTAGACTTATTGGTCAATTTCTCATTTTTCAAACACAACTATTTTACCAAGTTAAAATAGCCAACTTCCCAAGGTCTTTGTAGGGAAAATACTCTTCCATCTCTAATATGTCTTCCACTTTAATTTTCAAATCCACCATCTTTATAATAGTTTAATCTATTATAGTTCTTACAAAATTTAATTTCAAATCCCTTCATTAAAATTCATCCAAGTAAACTGAGCCTTAAACTAATGCCTAACCCTAATCCATTCCAAAAAAAGCCTTTTTTTTTTTCACTATATATTTGTTCTGTGGGGACATATTTTGTGGATGACAACACGTGGCTGAGGTGACGCTGATGTGTCATCTGGAGTGCCACGTGGCTTGGTCATATGCCAAGATGACATCGGCTAGGCCGAAGTTATCTGCAGAGATGCCGGAATCCGAGATGAGCGGATAAGGAACAAGAGTCACAAAATAGGGGAGGACCTCAGTCTGGATAAAGATAAAGCTCTTAGGGAGTTTATCTCTATCTAACTAGGAGTCCAAGATGAGCATTGAGCCAAAGTCCATTGAAGCTAAGCTTCTACAAGAATCAGGTGAGTGTTGGCTATAAAAGTTAGGCACCCTTGTGGGTCTAAGGCATGTTTTTTACGTTCTTTCTAGTGAGTTAAGCACTATTGGCTATCTTTGAGAAATAATTACTGACTTGATCATCGGAGTGCCCCCAGGTGGATGAACCACCGCCGGATTCTTATTTTTCTGTGACAGGTTGTTCGGGCTTAATCTATTCTGCCAGTGCTCTCCTGTTGAGTATTCCCTGTTTGGTTGTGTGGTCAAAAATCAACACCCATAATTTGGCACCGTTTGTGGGAAACATAAGAAGAGTAGATGGCTAATGACGGGTAGAAAGAAAAGATCGGGGCGACATCCCTAGTGGGGGTGGTAAAAATGCCGATTCTAATGTGGAGGAAAAGAACTGTAATGAAGAACCCCAGGAACAGAATCTCGGGGAAAAGGCCTTAGCCAAGAGGGAGAGATACCAAAGAAGGCAGGCCGAGGAGAGTGTTACAATGAAAGCGACCTCCAGGTGTGGAAAGATAGGTGCCTGAGGAGGGACGACAAGATGAAGGGAATAGCAAACAAATTGGCAGACCTATAATCGGTTGTCAACTTCATGATGTAGAACAACATCATGCAGCCACCGTTTCCATTGGAAGACACGCTGATTCTAGCGGCCAAGAACGATACCCAGAAAGGAGGGCAGAAAGCAATCCCTGTAATCCCTCAGCATGACAGGGCAAAGGAGCATTCGCATCGGCCTTCACGGGAGGTCAGGCGAGGAGAATCGATGAGAGGAGAGTCTCAGAAGACACCTCGTGCCAAGGAAACTTATGTCAAGGAACATCGGCATGTTCAAGGGAATGAGCTTTGTTTTGGCACGATGAATGAAGGGAGGTCCAAGAGGACTCATAACGACACCGGGAGCAGTGCACCAAAGAGGCTGAAGTCCGTTGACAATCGAGCTCCTGGTTGGACTAAGGAGGATCTGAGGGACTACCTCCAGAGGAAGAGGTAGAATGCTGATGTCACATCTCCTGTTAAACTGAAGACACCGTTCTTAGTGGAGTTGGACAGGTTCGAAGCCTTAAAAAGGATACGTCGAGGCTTCAGATATATGATGGTAAGTCTGACCCTAACTTTCCTGTCGGCTTGTACCTGAATTCAATGGCGTTTATACTGGGATCGAACGTTTTCTATGCAAGGTATTTCCCTCATCCTTTGGGGAAATCGCATCAGACTGGTTTCACAAGTTGCCAAAAGGAACTGTGAAGAGTTTGGAAGGTTTGGCCGAGATGTTCGTGGCCAGGTTTGTCACAAACAAGTTGCAGCCATTAAGGGTAGACTCCCTGATGGCTTTGAAGATTGGCGAGGGTGAAAGCCTTAGGGCTTATGCCAAAAGGTATTACGAGGTGTTCAATCGAATACCAGGATAGTAACCAAGAGTTAGCGGTCGTGTCTTTTAAGAATGACCTAGAGAATGATTGCATGCTACGAAAGTCATTGGCAAAGACTCTGCCAAAGAATATGGAGGAGCTTATGGCAAGGATCGAAAAATATGCCAGAGCAGAAAAGGATACGCCGGGAACAAAGGCGCCGAAGTAGGAGAAGAGAAATGGCTCGCCGAAGCAAAGCCGAGGTAATACTGGATTTAATAGGCAAGAAACAGGGTTGAGAGCTGCACAGGCAATCACCATTGTGTTCCGGATCCTGGTCTACAAAGTCCTAGAAAAGATCAGGAACCAACCGTATTACAGAGCACCAGAGAAGGTTCCTGGCGAATTTATGGAAAGAAGCCTTGGAAAGCACTGTGCTTACCGCAATGAAGATGGGCGCTTGACTTAAGGGTGCAAAGTCCTGAAGACACATTTAGAAGACCTGGTCAGACAAGGCCACTTGAGGGACCTGGTGGATGAGGCTAGAACAAGGGAAGAATAGACGAGATTGCCCCAGGCATCGGCAACACCACCTCTACCAGCACCACAACCACAGGCAGACGGACCTCGAGTGATCAATGTGATTCACTCAAGGGTTAATGAGAACGAGGTACGTGGAGAGACCCAGAGGGTGAAACATTTACAACATGTGTGTCAAGTCCAACAGAAAAGGCCCAGGGAAGTTGAGTGCCAAGGATCGATTGTGTCCTTTACTGAGGCCGACTTGGACATGGTGCATCATTCATACAATAATGCTCTGGTGATATCCCTCAAGATTGGAGAATGCCAGGTAAAGCGCATTCTGATTGGCCAAGGCAACTCTTGTGACATCATGTATGTCAGATGTTACAAGGAGCTCGACCTCCACCGAGAAAATTTGGAGTAATCCAATAGTCCAATGGTCGGGTTCAATGGAACGCCGACATGGCCCCTGAGAGCAATAAATTTAGAGGTGCAGACAGGCACCAAGAAGGTAAGTATAGAGTTCATAGTAATCGACACCTCCTTCCCTTACAATGTTATCTTGGGAAGGCCATGGTTGCATGCAATGAGGGTTGTTCCCTCAATGCTGCATCAGCTGTTGCGGTTCCCAACGAAACATGGAATTAAGAAGATCAGAGGGGATCAGGTGCAGGCAAAGAATTGCTCCATGGCAGCAATGAAATCCACCTGCAATGTATGAGAAGCAGAAACAGTAGAGATTGAAGACGAGGACATGGAGGTCCTGGATGACGTCGGCAAAAAACCAGTTGAGAAATGTGAGGAAGCCCTGAAGAAGATTCTAGTCCAACAAGAAGATGAAGAGCGTTTCTTCCTTCTCGGCAAACATTGAGGTGGAGGAGATGAAGAGCGCTTCTTCTTTCTTGGCCGAGGAGGAGGAAAGAGAGTTAGAGGCATTCTTATGAGCAAACATTGAGGTGTTTGCCTGGACGCCATACGAGATGGCTAGTATGGACCCCGAGGTCACTTGCCATAGACTAAATGTGGAAAAGTCGGCTAAACCTGTCATCTAGCGAGCAAGGAGGCCGACGTTGATGCATGTTGAGGCAGCAGAAAAGAAAGTGGATAAACTGCTGGAGGCGAGAGCCATTTGAGAGGTAAACTACCCAACTCGGTTATCAAACACAGTTGTTGTAAAAAAGAAGACTGGGAAGTGGAGGGTCTGTGTGGACTTCACCTGCCTGAATAAGGCTTGTCCCAAAGACAGTTTCCCACTCCCCAAGATCGATCAATTAATAGATGCCACTTTAGGGCATGGAAGGATGAGCTTCCTGGACACATATAGGAGGTACCATCAGATAGTAATATACCCCCCTGATGAGGAAAAAACTGCATTTATCACCCCAAAAAGACTGTATTGCTATAGAGTGATGCCCTTTGGGTTGAAAAATACAGGAGCAACCTACCAGAGGTTGGTGACTAAAATGTTTAGACATCTAATTGGTAAAACAATGGAACTATACATTGATGATATGGTCGTGAAGACCAAAGAACCTGAGAATCATCTGGCTGACTTGAAGGCAGTTTTTGACATCCTTAGAACATATCGGCTCCGACTCAATGCTTCGAAATGTGCATTTGGAGTTGGGTTGGGTAAGTTCTTAGCATACTTGGTTACCAGAAGGGGCATTGAGGCGAGCCCAGATCAAATCAAGGCCATCTTGGACTTGAAGAGCCCAACATCGGCAAAACAAGTATAGATGTTGACTAGAAGGGCCGCAGCCCTAAATAGATTTATAAGTAGAAGTTCTGACAAATGCAAACTGTAGACACCCCATTTTTGACCGGCCTTCAGACTTGGGCGCTACTGATGGTTTACTTGGTGATGAAAGGTGTGCAGTGCAAAGATTCGATTTCTCAGGCAAGGAGAGAGTCAAATCCAAACTCACACCCCATTTTTGGACTAAAAAGATTTTAGATCTTAAAACCCTCTCTTTCAAAATATTTTTGAAATAAAGTTCCTACGATGTTCCGAGGCTCGCATTTCGTTAAATGTTGTACTTTTCGGTAAACCGAGCAAGGACAAAGTAGAAATGAATGAAAGAGAGATGAAATCATTGAAAAATATTTCAAAACACCTTGTTTAGGGGTTTGGCGTTGAAGAAAAGAGGAGAAGAGGGAAGAAACCAAGTTGGAGAAGAAGATGGGCATGAATCGCTAAGAGAGAGTCGAGCAGCCCTCGCTAAATCAGGCCTATCCTTTTAAATACTTGGACTTCAGCTATGAGGCCACCACCGTTGGAAATCTTACTTTCGGGGCTTCATTTTTCACTTAAGAATCTCCTAAATCCGAGTCCGGATGGGGGAGATATGATTGGTTGAAGTTGGGCATCATTCCGGTTGGACAGAAACTGAGTAGCCTTCACTAAAAGAGAGATATCTCTTAGCACACATGGAATTTTGATGTGAGGCTTCCATAATTGGAAAGAAGACTTCTGGGGCTACCGTTTAGGCTCAAGAATGACTGAAAAGGAGTCCAGATGAAGGAATTAGTCTTGCTTCAAGTCAGGGACCATGACTGATTTTTTCCATCAGCCTCTATGGGAGTGCATCGACCACAATTGGAGCTCAGCAGCTATAGGTCGGCCAAAAGTGAACCTTATCGGCCAAAATGTTGGCCGATCAGCCAAAAATGTCCAGAAAGCCCAGAATTGGCATATATTTCTCCTCTAGCTGTTTCCAGCTTGTGCCACCTGTCCTAGCTCAGATATTTTCGACCAAGTTTGATATTTTGCTATATAATGAAGCCTTATATCTCATTTTCAAGGGTTAGAAGATTAGAGGATAGATTAGAACAAAGAGAGAACATTTTTGGAAAAAGGTTTGGGAGCTTCTCACACTAGAACCTCTCTCTCTACAATCCTCTCTCTTGAGCATTTGTGCTAGAAGGCTTGCATACAACCATCTTCAACCTATCAACCCTTAAGAAGGCTTGATCACCATTGGGCTGAGGTCTCTTGGAACTTGTTTTGGGCTGCTAAAGGTGGTTTTGGCTCAAGAAAAGTGGCTGTTTTTGCTGCAAGTGCTCCAAAGGTAATCACTCACCCCTTTAAGCTTGCCTTTCACACTTGCTTCACCATCCTTTTTTCCATTGTTTTGGACTATTTTGGGGCTGGTTTTGAACCATAAAAAACTCTGATTTTGAGGTTCTAAAATGGTGCTTTGAGCCTTGTTTGGCTAGGGGGTTGTCTCTCCCTTTTGCTCCTTGGCTTGTGAAGCCTTTTGAGCTATCTTTCACCACCTTTTAAACCAATTTTTTTTGGCCTTTAAACCACTGAATTCCAGAGGAATTTCAGTGGTGAAAAGGTGGTTTTGAGGCCCCAAATAGGAAAGGGTGGTCCCATCTCCTCTTGTCTCGCTTGCTAGTGTTGATGGCCAACCAAATGAGCATGTGTTTTTACTTCTTTATGGCTTTGTTTAGGCTTATTTTTGTGACTTATTAGACCTGCCATAACTCTATTTTTGGCTCGTTTGATCATTGGTTTCATGCTTCATGCACTTGTAGTGTAAATCCTCTTTGCTAGCCTTGTTAGCCTTACAAAGAAGCATGCTCTTGTGGTTTGAATTAGCTTAGTTCAAACATGTTTTTGGTGTTATTTTGGCATGTTATAACTCTGATTTTGATTGGGGGACTCACCTCTTGCATGCTTTATACACTTGCAGTGTAAACTTGCACACTAGCCTAACATGCATCATGCTTTAGACCATCATTGATTTTGGCTCAACTCCAGGAAGATTTTACTCATGTTTCGCCATGATCTAGGTCTGATTTATGTTGTTTTGGTCATGCATGCCTTGCTTTGTATAGCCATAGTGCATTCTAGCTCACTAGCTTTGAGTTTCCAAGCCACTAGCATGCATTGCTTGGGCTATTTTCATGATTTGGCATCATTTCTCATGTGATTTCAGAGCATTTTTCATTGCCATGCCCTCACATGTGTCACTCTTTTAATGCTTTGGAGGGTTGGTTCTTTATGCTTTAAAAATGAGCCATTATGCATGCCATCTTGCCTAGGCTATTGAGTCACCATTTCAGTGTATTTTTGGTGTTATTTTGCTATGATACAACTCTGTTTTTGGTTGGTTAGGGCATCCCTCATTTGCTTCTTACACTTGTAGTGTAAGTCATCTTTACTAGTCTTGCATGCCTAATGAGTGAGCTTGTTATTCTAGCATGTGTTGACTTGGTATTAGCCCATTTTTGGTGTTAATTTGACATGCCATAATTCTGATTTTTGTTGGTTAAGTCATCTCATGCTTGGTCTTGGTAGGTGTAGTGTAATCCTCCTTGTTGGCCTTGTATACTCCATGTTTTGACCCTTCATGCTAGCTTGTTTTGGCTTTGCTCCATACATGTTTTAGCATTTTTTGGGGCTGTTTTAGGACTATTTTGGGCTGCCTTGGTCATATGACACATGCTTTGTATAGCTATAGTGCAAGTGCCTTCACTAGTCTTTGGTTTTGAGACCACTAGCATGCTATATTTGTGATGTGTGCATGATATGGCATCATTTGGTGTGAAATTTCAGAGCTTATATCTTTGCTATGCTTCCACTTAAATCACTCTTTAAGTGCTTTTGGGAGTTATGCCTTATATCTTGCTTGTGAGCCAATTTATGCGCATGTTTGTCTAGCCTTTTGAGCTTTAATTCCAGCATGTTTGGGCCATTATTTTGATGTGATTAAGCTCTGTCCAGAGCTGGTTTAGTCCATTGAGCATTGTATTGCATGGTTCTAGTGTTGTGTCCTTCACTAGTTTCAATGTTTAAGCCTTCTAGCATGTTGTACTTGAAGTGTTTGCATGTTAGAGTCTTGTTTATCATGCCACTTTAGCACTGAAAAATCTACCATCTCCTTCATTTCTTCACTTTTGATTTGTTTTGAGGATTGGTTAGTCTTGAGGTTGTGTTTAATGCTTGGGATTGAGGCCTATGCTTAAATGGCTTCAACCCTCTTTTGAGGGTTACTCCTAGTCAAAGGCATTGGTTTCTCTCATGCCTTAAACCATTCTCTTTGATAGACCTCTCTCTCATTAGAGGACTCTCACATTTGGACAAGTTGATTAATGAATGGATTGGTAATGTTAAAATGTGTAAACAAAATCAATCAAGTAAAATGTGCCAAGATAAGCATGTTGCATGTGTGCATTGCATTGTGTTCAACGATGTTATGTTGAACACAAAGTGAATTGGTCCATTTCATACTTGAAGTGATGAAAATGGGCCAATCCCCTTTGTCTCCATTGCCTTTGATTATCCATGATAAGGTGATGGTCCAAGTGTCTCATTTGTCATGCATTTATTGACCTTGTGCAATTTGGCTTCTTTGGCCATCATGCATTGAGATACGTAATTGATGGCTTGAGAGCTGAGCACTACACTCCTTTGAGCTTTAGACATGATAGGGAGTGTGGTTGCACACATATTTTCTTGCAAATACACTGCCATGCCTTGTTTGTGCTCTGTTGCAACAAAAGGAGAGTTTGCAGGAAGAGATGGCTGATCGGCTATCTGGTGTGCCGATCGGCTAACAATATTTGGCCGATAGCTTCAAAAGTGGTCGATGACCCTTATCCTTGGCCGATGACCATACCATTTGGCCGATGGCCTCTCAGCATGTCCATGAGGTGGATTAGAAGTGTTTTGGGGATTTGCACAGTTTTCATAAGTCTAAAACAGTGCAAATAGAGGCAGCATGAGGCATGGTAATGGATTTCCGGGAGGACACGACTGAGCATGCATCATTCATCATTCCGAGGCAGAGCTGTGGCAGCTTGATTCAGCTTCTTTCTTTTCTTACTTAGTTGGTTTTGTAACTTAATTAATTTGCTTAATTAGTTAAGGTTTTGTAATAATTAATTAGTGTAGTGTAGCTAGCTAGTTGATTTATTCGGACCTTCCGTCGAGAGGGCCAACTGTTGTAATAAGTGTGCGTGAGTGTGTGATTGTCTTCCAACCCCACGTCTTTCTCCCTTTTATTTAACCGCTTATGATGGTTAGTTCTAGGTCATATTTCAATTAGCATTCCTTATGTTTGCATGTTTGCATACATCCATCTGTCTTGCATGCACCGAGCTCAGCGCATCATACTAACTGCATTGTGTTTCAATACCGATTTGAATACATGATTATCAAATTGCATTTCATATGCCATCTTAGAATAGCCAAGCCTATTTCTAGTTGCATTTTGCATGTGTTGCATTAGCCATCTTAACATGAACTAGGAGCATGCATGATTTCTAATTAGCTATTGTTTTGGCTCGGAGTACTAGGTAAGCTTTTATGCTTTAGCATACTGCATAAGTGTTAGTATTGCCATGATAGCATGCTTGCCATGAGGCTAACTGCTTAAGTGTGTAATTGCATGAATGCCTGTGGATGAAGATTGGATTGCTTGAATTGGAACAATTCATCGAAATGCGAGTTTTAAGCCCACTTGAGGTGGAAAAATCATGTTGTTTTCTAAGCCCACTTGAGGGTGGCAAATCCGCAACTTAGCCTACTTGCGAGTAGCAACTTCAAACCATTTTCAAACAAACAAACATGAAATATTTTGTTCCAATTCGAGCGATTTAGTCTATACTTGTATGCTGTGCGCATCACATAGTAAGCTAGCTAATAAACCGGAATAAGAACACATGTGTTTTCAAAATAACATATCATGATTAGTAGAGGCCAATCCTTTGATCGGGCGAGCGGGGGTGCTCATTTCAGGACCTTCCCCTCTCGTACCCAAGTTCCCGAGCCGAGGCAACTTTAGTGATGACGGACACGTGGCCTTAGGCACGAGTCAGGGTTTCCTAAATTTCCCAAAACAAAACATTTAGGTGGCGACTTTGAAATCTGGCAAAGCAGTCCATGTTTGGCGCTTTTTGATTAAAATTGATTTTCCAAAACGATTTGCTGGATTTGGACTCTTTGGTGATTTATCAGTCTTGCACTACACTTTGTGAGATTAGATTCAGAACCGTGACATGAGTTCGAACTGTAGCAGCTAAGAACAAAACGGATTTTGCGCCTTCGCGCGTGGAGCCGTGGACGTTCGGGCACGTCTACACAAACTATTTTTTAGTTTAGTGAAGAAGGCCACAGATTTTTTGTGGACAGAGGAGTGCAAAGTCGCCTTGGCCAACTTAAAAAAATACCTGACCACAGCTCCAGTTCTCTCAAATCCTGTACCTGGAGAGGAAATTTTCTTATACTTGGCAGTTTCGGAGCATGCAGTGAGTGCAGTGGTAATCAAAGAAGAGAATGGAAAATAAAGGACAATTTACTATGTGAGTAAAACCCTAGCAAGCGCAGAGACCAGGTACTTGCCCCCAAAGAAATTAACACTTGCTTTAATGATGGCTTCCAAAAAATTGAATCATTACTTCCAAGCCCATAAGATTGTGGTATTGACTAAGCACCCCTTGAAATCCCTGCTATAATAAGGAGATCTGACAGACAAGGTAGCCAGATGGGCAGCAGTGTTGGGCCAATACGAGTTGGAATTTAGGCCCAGAACAGTAATGAAGGGCCAAGTTTTGGCCAACTTTGTGGCTGAGTTCACACTTGGAGCCATTCCACGTCGGGCTCCAATAAGCCGCAACTTAGGGTGTTTAGGGGAACAAGAAGAGACCCAGCTAGGAATGAAAAACCCCACAGCAAAGTGGAAGAAGGAAGAGAAACTCAAGCCCTGCGATATTTACATTGGCGACTTCTTCTGCTTGTTTGTGGATGGGAGTTTGAACTGTCAAGGAGTGGGGACAGGAGTAGTGCTAGTATCGCCAGATGGGCAGATGTTAGAACAATTTATTTGATTGGGGTTTAAGGCCTCAAACAATGAAGCAGAATATGAAGCACTGATAGCATGATTGAAGTTGGCAGTAGCAATGGAAGTCGACGAGGTGGTAGTCTTCTGTGACTCCCAACTTATTGTAAACCAGGCAACAGGCGAGTATGTAGCCTGAGATGAAAGAATGATAGTCTATGTAAAAGAGGTTGTTAGACTATTAGCCTTATTTCAAGATTGCTGACTACAGCAAGTTAGCCGAGATGACAACAGCCATGCCGATGCCTTGGCTAACCTGGCTAGTGTAATGAAATTAGGGGAAGCAAGGATCATAATGGTTGATTATTCGTCAGGCCCAAGTGTGGAACCACTAATCATAGAGTATAAAGCAATGTGTGTGGAGATGGGTCCAAGTTGGATGGATGCAATAGTAATGTTCCTTAGAGATGGAAAGCTGCCAGATGATCGCAAAAAAGCACACAAGACTAGACTGAAGTCGGCTAGGTTTAGCTTAATAGCAAAATGACATCTCTACAGAAGGTCTTTTATCGGTTCCCTTTTAAGATGTGTGCATCCCTCCCAAGTTGAAGACTTCTTGTATAAAATACATGAAGGAGTATGTGGAAGCCATGCTGGGGGCAGATCACTTGCTCATAGGGCCATTACTCAAGGGTACTAGTGGCCTTACATATAGAAGGATGCTAAAGCCTATGTCAAAAAGTGCGAGAAATGTCAAAGGTTCACCCCTTTGATACATCAATCAGTAGCAGATTTGAACCCAGTGTCTAGCCCTAGACTATTTGCCGAGTGGGGCATGGATCTTGTTGGACAACTAACCCAAGTAAATGGGCAAAGGAAGTTCCTACTAGTAGCAACTGATTATTTCACAAAGTGGGCAGAAGCTGAAACCCTTGCAAAAATTCAAGATATTGATGTAAAGAACTTCATATGGAGGAACATCATTACCAGACTTGGGATCCCAAGGGTTATAATAGCAGACAATGGTACACAGTTTGACAGTAAGCTAATCAAAAACTTCTGTGCAAAGTATAAAATCAAAAATTATTACTCTACTCCAAGTTTCCCTCAGAGTAATGGTTAAGCAAAGGCATCCAATAAGACTATCCTGGATGGGATCAAAAAGAGTTTGGAAGCAGCAAAGGAAAAATGGATGGAAGAGTTGCTCAATGTACTCTGGGCATATCGGACTAAGCCGAGGAGATCAACTGGGGAGTCCCCATTTGCCATGGCTTATGGCACTGAAGCAATCATCCCCCTTAGAACTCGGCATCCCAGGAATTAAAACCCAGGGAGTAGAGAATGAGACTAATGAGGCATTCCTGGCCCGAGATTTAGACCTTCTGAAGGAGAAAAGAGAAAGAGCAACAATTCTACTGGGGGCATACCAGCAACAACTTGCTAGGGCTTACAACAAGAAGATTAACCCAAGAGAGTTTAAAGTTGGGGACTTTGTGCTGAGGAAAGTGGTCGGAAACAAGAAGGATCGTAGGGAGGACAAGCTAGGCCCAAATTGGGAGGGACCTTATAGAATCATCTCGGTCGCCGGCAATGGGGCATATCGGCTTGAGGACAATGATGGCAAAGAGTTGCCAAGACTCTAGAACACTTGCAACTTAAAGTTTTTCTATTATTTTTTTTTTTGAAATTTATGACATTAGCCGAAGTAATAATAAAATTTTAGCTTGATTTTTATTTTAAAACTTGTGTAATAGGACTAACCAGTCCTTTGGCGATGTTTCCAATTGAAACATGACGAATAATTTAGACTTATTATATGGTAGAGTTGAATTATACTTGCATGTAATAGAGATGAACTAAGTTGGCGACGTTTCTAAGTGAAACATGACGAATAACTTAGACTTATTATATGGCATAGTTGAATTATACTTGTATATAATAGAGTTGAACTAAGTTGGCGATGTTTCTAAGTGAAACATGACGAATAACTTAGACTTATTATATGGCAGAGTTGAATTATACTTGCATATAATAGAGTTGAACTAAGTTGGCGATGTTTCTAAGTGAAACATGATGAATAACTTAGACTTATTATATGACAGAGTTGAATTATACTTGCATATAATAGAGTTGAACTAAGTTGGATTAACATGGACTTGCCATGTTGGCATAAACAAACTCAGATTGGAACTAAGTGCATTTCAGTGAGATTAATAGAGAAACAAAGGTTGATAACCACGGCTAGCCTTTGTTTGAATCTAACTTTGGCAAGATATCATAGGTACATGCTTAATGTGAACATAAGTGAAACTTAGGTTCACATTAGGGGGCAAGGAGATGGACGAACAAACTTAGAAATTTGAAGTGCTTGGGACTTGTTGAAATTTTGTAGACAAAATTTACAAGTCAGAACGGGTTTAACACTTGTTGAAATTTCAGGAAAATTTACAAGTTGAAGTTAGCCGAGGTTATAGTGGAAAAAGTATCCGAGATATCTTACCTGAGGTAACTAACCAGGTTGTCAAAACATGGAATGGGTGAAGTCTTAAATGAAGATAACATATGGAGATACAAGAGACATACTGAATAACACTTGCAAAAATATTTTTAATATTTTTGAGTGTTAGCCAGGGTATGCCAATGGTTGGCTGAGGAAACCATTCAAGGTTTATATCCGAGATATTATATCCCGAAGTAATTATACAGTCAAGGCATACTTTGAAGAAGTACATAAATATTCTAAGTATGAAAGCAGTAAACTTGCATAGAAGAGAAAAAGGCATACAGCACTTGGAGGAAAAAATAAAGACTTGCATTCAGAAAAGACAACTAGTTCAAATACAAAAAGGCACATCAGCTAAACTGAAGTTAAAACATTGTCCAAAAGGTTACAATGACTCCAAAGGAAAAAGGTACAAAGTACAGAAATAAAAGCTTCTAGATAGACTACTTGGCATTAGTGGCTGGCTGTGTTTCAGCCTCAGAAGACAACTCGGAAATCTTCGTGGCAGTTTTCTTAGCCTCGAGCTCGGCATCAATTTCTTGAAGAGTTTGATCGAGGCACTTCTCGACGGTCTGCACCTCGGATGTGCTCTTCTTGGGAGAGCACTTTTGGAGACCTTGTCCTTCTCATCCTGAGTCAAGTCTAGGACTTGCTCATTCAGCGTTGGGGACTTGGCCTCAACAGCTGTAACTCCACCAAACTTGTCGGCTTCAACATCCTCCTCTGTCTCAACCTCGTCTTCGGATTGGTTTAGAGTAGGAGGGAGTGGTAAAACAAAACAACTAGCTTCGTACAGTGGTGAATCCTCGGGAACAACCAATTCCTTCAGGGCAGCCATCCAACCAAGGTTGTAACCCTTGTTGCATGCCTGTTTTACTTGCTTTTTGTATTCATCGCGGACTTCAGCTGCCCCTCTCGGTGTAGGCCTTCTCATCGGATCCATATTAGTGAACCGAATGGCACCATTCCATTCTTATTGCCCATATAATGTATGGTCAGTGAGTGACTCTGCTTCTCATATGTCTTCCTAAACACTAATGTCTCTGGTGAGACTGTGACCACATAACCCATTAGTGCTGTCACCTTAGCCGTGTAAGCCATCGCACCGGCTCCAACATTTGTGACAATCCTCTAAAATGTTTGAATTGTCATCTCCGTCATGTTCGTGTACAAAACAATGAACGATGGATAATTGAGATCTGAAGACCGGTTCAAGCAACTATAACGACTTGAACTTGTTATGGTCAAGATTTGGTTCCTAGTGAAATTCATGGAGCAGAGGAGATTTACATAGTCTTGTGGAGTAGCTTCATATAAAAGACCAAGATCATTTGCTTTGTTTGGATCAACTTGACCAGACCCCATAGCTAATGGCATAGTGTAGACACCTCATTTTTGACCGACCTTACGACTCAGACGTCACCGATTGAGCGCTCGGTGATGTTGCATTTTGTGCTCGTTTAGAAGTCTCAGAGTCGCGGCCGTAAGCCCTACCTCCGGACTTCCGAACCCTCTTCTGTACCTTGCCTCGGTTTGCGAACCAGACTCAGTTTTCTCTGTTTCTTTTCTTGAGGGGAGGGAGAGGTCCCATAGACCATCTCTCAGTGGCCGTGGACTACATTTCGTGGCCGTAGGCCATTTTGCCCATTTCGGAGCCCGGTTCCCGGTTTTCGGAGCCGTCAGGCCGTGTGCCTCGGTTCGGGACCGCCTAACCATCTCCGACTACTCCGGTTGTTGGCATGCATCTCATTTACTCCCTTTTGAGGGACACTGAGGTCCGAGAGACCCACTTCGTGGTCGAACGCCACTTTTGGTGCTTAACAGTCAGTTTTCGGGGCCCCGAACTGCGCGTTCTGGCCCCCGAGCATTCATTTTGCATCGGTTTTCGTTCATTTTTGGAAGGTACCTCTGTTTTATCACCAGGAAGGTCACTGAAGGGTAGGAGGCCAGCAATTGTCTCAGCAACCAATTATATTCTTTCGGTGCCCTCTGACGCCCGTTTTTCTCACTTCCGAGCCAATGTTGACCACCCTAGGGCCTTTTCTTCAAGCCCAAACCACATATTTGTGTTGTACACACATGGGAGGACCCTAAAAGTTTATGGTCGGCCAGTAATTCAACTTGGACCTTTTGAACCCCTCCTAAAAGTGGCTTGTTGTCTCTCCTGTCTTACAGTTGCCAATTTCCAACCACAGGGTTTTGTTGAGGACACAATGGGAGGACACCTTTTTGTGGTGGCCGGCCAAAAATTCCTCTGGACCATTTTGCCCCTTGGCCGGCCGGCCATAGGGGGTGGCCGGCCGGCCACCTGCAGCTTTGATACCTAGCCGGCCAGCTTCCTTACACTGAGTACATTACAGCTGTGCATTGTTTTCCCTCCAAAAACTGCATCCGGAGGGAACTCTTTTTGGAGGGAAAATTGATGCCATTTCCCTCCACTTTTTTCCCTCCATTTTTGCCCCATTCTTGTCCATATAGCTGGCCTCCCAGCTCTAAAGAAAGGGTTGGAAAATTGCTCTCAAGCTCATACACACATATCTATCTCCATTGCTCTCAAAACTCCAAGTTCTACACCACTCTCTTCACTACCACCTAGCACCACCACCACTACTCCATTCCAGCAGCAAGGAGGGGTTTTTCAGAGGCTTAGAGGCATCATTCCTTGGTCCAAAAGGAAGCAAAGAAGTGGGCTTCAAGGGTAAGACCATTTTCCCTCTTTTGTAGCTCATTTTTGCCACATCTTTCTAGCCTATTTTCTTACTGTTTTGGCTCCAACCCTAACTGAAAGGGTCATTTTTTGAGCCATTCTTCATGTTTTTTTAAGGGTTCAACACTGTTTGAGACCCCCATTTGGTACTTGCTTCAATGCCCTCTTGTATGCCATTATTTTGCATGGTATTTCTAGCCTATGTGTAGTCTGTTTTGAGGAATGATATAAACTGTAAGTTGGCTTATTTTGAGCCCCTCTACAACATTGTAGAAGGGCTCAACACTGTTGGGGGCCTCTATGTAGCACCTACCATTATACCCCTCTTTGGCCCCCATTTTTGCATGCTTTGTTAGCTCATTTTAGCTTCTGTTTTAAGCCGTGATCAGAACTGAAAATGGTCATATTTTGACCCCTTGGACATATCTCATTAAGGGTCTTTGGCTGTTTGGTGAATTCTTTGTATACCTCATGTTATAGCCTCTTGCTGGCCTACTTCTTGCATGGCATTTTTAGCATGTTTGTATATTGTTTTGGGGGTTTCCATCTACTGAAAAACAGCATGGTTTTAGGCCCTCTTCAGTGTTGTAGAAGGGTCTTTTTCCATTTGGGCTTTGCATCTATCACTTGCTTCATTGCCTCTCTTGCGGAGCCATTTTTGTATGCCATTTTAGCCCTACTTGTGGTTGCTGTTTGGCCATGTTTTGAACTGTAAAAATGCTTGTATCGGGGCTGCCTAGCTTCTGTCTTCACACTTCATGAATCATGCATGCATTGCATAGCTATAGGCCATTTCGTGTGCTTAATTCCATGTTTCGGGACTCGTTCCTTGCATCGGGCGTCATTTCGCCTTGTTTCGGGGCTGTTTTTCCCCTCATTTTGCTACTGATTTTTGCATGTTTGCATATCATATTCCATGTCTTTGCCATGTCTCATTAGAGTGGCATTTCGGTGCCTGAGGGTTGGTCCTCGATTTGCGTGCACGCATGCGCGCATTTCAAGGTGTCTTGTTTTCATCTGATGGCCTCTTATGTGAGTGTGGCTGAGGTCCACTCATGTTGGTGTAAGCCCATATTGCATTGTGTATGCCATTTCATTCCATAGCATTGTGTATGCTAGGTTACATATTAGTGCATTGTGTGTGCCATATCACCTCGTGCATCGTGTATGCCATTTCATAGCATTTTGCATGTTAGGTTGTATCTTAGTTGCATTTCATGCATATCATGCATATTGCATTGTGTTCGGGATAGGCATTAGCCCGGGCACGGAAACGAGGTACGTTCCGTACTCCGAGTGACGGAGCGTGTCTCAATTTCCCAGTCACCGACACTCCGGATCATCCATGATGGAGTTAGGTTTTGTTGTGTTTTCATGTGCATTCATTCCATATTGAGTTGTGCAATTCGGCTCCTCGGCCATCATGCATCGAGATGCGTGATTGGTGGCACGAGGATCGAGGCGTGCATACATTTGTGAAAATACATTGCTATGCCCCTTTCCTGCTCTCTGTTGCAGCAAAATCAAGAATCAACAGTCTTCCGAGGCTTGGCGCGCTTTTCAAGAACAGGTGCAAACAGAGGCTAATTGGGGCATCCCAGTGGATTTCCGCGCAAGGCAGCCTAAACATACATCATTCATCAGAATCAAGGCAGTCCCTAGCTTGCATGCCAGTTTATTATTTTTCTTAGTTAAATTTTGTTAATTAATTAGGAATTTGTACATATCTGGACTGTATTATTTGGACTGTAATATTTATTTGGGACTGTATTATTCTTTCGGACCCTCTACACGAGGGCACAATTGTAATAAGTGTGCGTGAGTGTGGTGTATGTCTTCCAACCCCACGTCTTTCTTCCCTTTTATTTACCCGCTTATGATGGTTAGATTAGGGCATGTTTCAATTAGCATACAGTATGACAGCATGTTTGCATCATTCATTTGTTTTGCACGCACCGGGCTCGGCGCATCATACAAACTGCATTTGTATTTCAATTCCAAATTGAATACATGTTAGTTGTAGCATTCCATATGCCATGTTTAGATTAGCCGAGCCTGCTATAGTTGCATCTTTGCATGTGTTGCATTAGGCATTTCTGTATATTTAGGATCATGCATGATTTCTAATGAGCTTCTGTTTTGGCTTGGAGTACTCGGTGAGTTTTATGCTTTAGCATCCTTGCATGCGTGTGAGTGACTGCCATGAATAGCATGCTTACCATGAGGCTATGTGCTTATGTGATATAACTGCCTTGAATGCCTGTGGGTGGAGGTTGGGTTATTTGGATTGGAACAATTCATCAAATGTTTGTTTTAAGCCCACTAGATAGTGGCAAAATCATGTTTTCTAAGCCCACCCGAGGGTGGCAAATCCACGTCTTAGCCTTCTTGCGAGTAGCACCATCAAACCATTTTCAAACAAACAAGCATGAAATGTTTTGTTCCAATTCAGGTGATCCAGTCTATACTTGTATGCTGTGCGCATCACATAGTAAATCTAGGCTAATAACCGGAATAAGAACATACAATGTTTTCAAAAATAGATATCATGGTTAGTAGAGGCCGGTCTTTGACCGGGCGAGCGGGGGTGCTCACGAAGTGACCTTCCCCAATCGTACCCAAGTTCCCGAGCCGAGGCAACTTTGGTGATGATGGACACGTCGCCTTTGGCACCGAGTCAGGGTTTCCTAAATTTCCCAAAAACAAAATATTTAGGTGGCGACTCTGTATCTGGCAAAGCAGTCCATGTTTGGCACTTCTTTCAAAAAATCTGTTTTCAAAATCGATTTGCCGGATTTGGACTCTTTGGTTCAAGATTAAGAACCGTGACATTTGAGCCCTTGAACTGTAGTGACCCCAATATGAACGGAACGGGACTTAACCCTCCCGGGGCGTTTGGGGACGTCTACACATAGCGATTTCAAAACCCATACCATTAATTTCTTTGATTTGATTGAGAGTGTTATAGGTTGAGCTTCTTGTGGTCATCACAGCAGATTGAATAGCAGTCAGACTCCTTGCATGGTGTGCTCTTTTTAGCAGTGTAGCAATGCCAAAAGCATGAGGGCAAGGCATGGATTATTGGCTCCAGCCCACATGGAGGAGTAGTTGGAGGTTGGCTCCAAGTCAAGAAGTAGGAGGGGAGATGGTAGGTGGCAGCCCTCCCACTTACTCCTCTTTCTTGACTTTGTTCCCTCTCATTTGTATATAAATTGAGGTGATGAGAAATGGATGAAACACAACACAGACAAAGCAAGACAGAATCAGAGAGACTGTGTGTAAATCTGTAGAAAGTGAGTGTGAGTTCTGTAATTTCCCTCCGGGAAATTCTATAGTGAAATCTCTCCGTGGATGTAAACAATTGCCGCACTACGTAAATATCTTGTGTCTTTTCTGTGTGTGATTGATTTCTGAGTGTTCTTAATCCTAACAAATATCAGAGCCTCGTTGGTCAATTTTTGAAAAAACAAGGTGTGTTTTTCAGAATTGCCTAGAAATTAAGTTGCTCAAAATTCACTTTTGAGCATACCGGGAGGAAGTTCTCGATGAGAGGAGTCCTGAACTGTAAAGCAGAGCCCCTGACGAGCCTCAAAGCGCCTTTACGCGCCACCTGAAGAAGGTGTGTGAGTCCTAGTCTCACCCACACGCCACATGCGCCGTTGAGAGTACCAGCGCATCACACCAGTCTCAAGTATACGCCTAACGCGCGGCTAAAGGAGGAAGGCGAGTGAACTACGGGTGACACCAACGTCACTGCCACGTGTCCGCACCACGTCAGACGCATCTGTCAGCCACATCACTGACTCATCCTCAACAGGTCAGCATCGTGTCAGGCCACGTGGTTGCCACGTCATCGACAAGTCATCGCCAAGTATCATTGCCACGTGGCTACCTCGTCATCGACAAGTCAGTGCCATGTGTCAGTGCTATGTGTCTGCTATGTCAGCACTAGTTAACCGGTCTGCCCGTTGGGTTGACCCGACCCGACCTAGAGACGGAGGAGTTATCTGGTGCTACGCAACTGTCACGCCCCAACCAGCCCCTAAAAGTTTGGGCATGACCTAAGCAGAAACAGACAGAAAAACCTGTATGGTATAACATTTGGGGGCCTGAACGGAAGCATTTAATTTAAGAACGACATCTAGAAATATCCATTGAGCAACTATCAACAAGCCAGGACCATCTTAACATTAAACATAAAGTAACATGCACACAAAATGAGGCTACATAAACATTTACAGTCCAGCCCAGGTCTTAGGCATACAAAACAATAATTACATAACCCTGACCAGCAATGTGGATACCAAAAATTACATATACAAAGTGAACTGATCTAATACGTAAGGGTTTCCTCCAGTGCCTGGTTATCCTTAGGCTGACAAAAATGCATGAAGTGTGCTAAATCGGCTCCTCAAGCTGGTTCCTACAGAATCAGACAAGATTACAGAATGAGATAAGCTCAGTGAATAGTAGTGCGTAATAATAAAATCACAATGTACAGTAATATATGTATCAACACCCAAATACCGAGATAACAGATTGGCCCATTAGCCCAGAAAGCCTTGCGGCACAGATAGCCTTTCGGCTCAGGTAGCCTTGCGGCACAACAGGTAGCCTTGCGGCACAACAGGTAGCCTTACGGCACAGATAGTCTTTCGACTCAGGTCCAGATCAGCCCATGAGTTATGACCTTATCTTACAGAAAACAGATACATAAATATATGTATAATGCACTATTACTCACAGTGTTGTGGTGGCGTATGAGTTCCTTCTGGAGTGTGCCCTGCACACAACATAGCTAATAAATTAGTATTCTTTCCTTTCGAATCCTTAACAATCATTCCATATGCCCCTACAGTTTTATGGATACGAATATCACTATCACAAACTTGTCAGAAACATATTCTAATAACACCAAAGAGTCAAACACGAAAAACTGAACAAAACATATTTTCTTGCTGGAACAGTCCTCCGCTCGAGCGTAGCTTTGTCCGCTCGAGCGGACAGTGTAGTGCTGCCAAAATACTGGATGGTCGATTTTTACGCTCGAGCGTACATATCCCCGCTCGAGCGGACAGGGTAAATTTCAGAAAACTGCTGGGAGGTGTATTTTCCCGCTCGAGCGGCCCTGACCCCCCGCTCGAGCGGACGTCGACCCAGATTCAGGGCAGCCCGATTCTCAAGCCAAAATTCATCAATCAACCTCAATTTTTATGAAATCAAGGCTCAAATTCAAGCAATACATCCACTTAACAACACCAAAACATGAATCCAAGCTTAATCACATCAAGTTAGACCAAATTAGAGGCTTTAACAAGTCAATATTTCCACAAATTCCATCCAATGTTCCAAGTATATTCAAGTTCTACAAATTCAACAAACATAGCACATAGTAGTAACATATTGGCATGGATTAATGCTATAGTAACAAAGATTGATGTCCAAAGTGTCAAGGCACCAAATCAATGAGAAACCCTAATGGATCAAACATAGCTTACCCATGAACCAACACAAGCATGAGATGAAATTCTTGAGAAGTTAAACTAGAAATTCTGGTTACCTTAACCTCAATCTCCCAATTCTACCAATGGATGAGCTTCTTTGGTGAGTCAAATTTATTTTCCCCCAATTCTTCTCCTTCAACTCTCACGTTCCTCTTTCCTTTCTTTCTCAAAGTAAGCCACGTTTTTGTCTCAACTCAACGAGTCTTAGATAGATATAACAATATATATATAAGGCATAAAAGACGAAAATCAATCGCTTTAGGGTGCCGAAATGAAATTCTACAGAAAATCCCATTATAACTTAAAAATCATGTAGATTCCAAATATCAAATCAATTTCTGCGAATTAAGTCTCTAAGGTGCTCAATTCCCCTTTTAAGTGATTCAAGTGTAACAGATAAGTTCTAATTCAACAGATAAAAACTCACATTCCTAAGTCCCATGTACTTTACTATACTTTCACATAGATTTTCACAATAAACATTCAAAGACACAAAACAGAAGATTGAAAAGATAACAGAATCAGATACGAGGGTCGGGGTATTACACTCTCCCCCCTTATTTAAGTTTGGTCCTCCAAACTTGTTTTTACCTTAGGACGAAAACAGATATGGATATTGATTTTGCATTCATCCTCTTTTTCCCAAGTCGCCTCGGTTCCGTAATGCTCTTGCCACTCCACTTTCACCATTGGAATTTCCCGGTTCCTTAACTGTTTTACTTGACGGTCCAGAATTCGAAGCGGTTTTTCTTCATATGTTAGCTTGTCGGTTAGCTCAATCTGATGATAGTCAATAATATGGGATGGATCTGGAAGGTACTCTCGGAGCATAGAAACATGAAATTACATTATGAACCTGACTCAAATGTGGTGGAAGGGCAACTCGGTAGGCTACTGACCCAACTTTCTGTAAGATCTGAAAGGGACCGACATATCGGGGTGTTAGCTTACCCTTTTTCCAAATCTTGGGTGGCCTTTCATTGGGGTGACTTTCACAAAGACATGACTGTTCTCATCAAATTCCAAATTCCTTCGTCGGTTATCTGCGTAACTCTTCTGCCTGCTTTGAGCAGTTTTCAGCCTTTCTCGAATAATGTTCACTTTCTCAGTAGTCAATTGAACAATCTCTGGCCCTAACAAAGGCCTATCTCCTACCTCAGCCCAGCACACTGGTGAGCGACACGGTCTCCCATACAGAGCTTCATAAGGTGCCATTTGAATACTCGAATGGTAACTATTATTATACGCGAATTCAATCAATGGTAGATGCGTCTCCAAACTCTCTTGAAAATCCAGAATACACATTCGAAGCATATCTTCTAACGTCTGAATCGTCCTTTCGACTGTGTCCATCGGTTTGAGGATGGAAAGCTGTACTGAACTTTAATTCTGTACCCATTGCATTCTGTAGACTCTGCCAAAACCGTGACACAAATTTTGGATCTCTGTCTGATACAATTGAAACCGGAACTCCGTGAAGTCTTACAATTCATCTTATAGAGCAAAGCAAGTTTGTCGGCGCGTTGTATTGGGTCTTCACAGGCAAGAAATGGGCGGATTTAGTTAATCGGTCAACAATAACCCATATCGAATTCACCCCGAGGCGTCCGTGGTAACCCCACTACAAAATCCATCGTTAGGTGTTCCCATTTCCACTCCGGAACTGGAAGGGGTTGTAACAACCCTGCGGTTTCTGATGTTCTGCTTTAACTTGCTGGCACTGCAAACATTTAGACACAAACTCTGCAATTTCCCTCTTCATACTTGGCCACCAGAAATGTTGTTTCAAATCTCGGTACATTTTAGTACTCCCTGGATGTATTGAGACTCTCGAGGCATGTGCTTCTTCCATCAACTTCCGTTTAAGTTCTATCACATTAGGGACACACACTCGATTTTGAAATTTAAGCACGGAATCGGCCAAAGTAAATCCCAGTTTCGGTTTAGTCTCCATTTCACCACATATTTTCTTGAGGGCATCATCCTCCATTTGACGTAACTTGATCTCCTCCAGTAATGCCGGTTGAGCCATTATTGCTGCTATTGTTGCTCCCTCCCAGGTAGTACTAGGTCAATCTCCATCTATTCAGATCACCTATCAATTCTTTACTTTCTGTTAATAACTCGCCAATGTTCCCACATTTCTGACTGAGTGCGTCTGCTACTGTGTTAGCTTTGCCAGGATGGTAGTGAAGTTGCAAATCATAGTCTTTAATAAGTTCTAGCCACCGCCGTTGGCGCATATTCAACTCCTTTTGGGTGAAAAGGTATTTGAGGCTTTTATGATCAGTATAAATATCACAAGGAGTCCCATACAGATAATGTCGCCAAATCTTTAACGCAAAAACAACTGCTGCCAATTCAAGGTCATGTGTGGGATAACTTTTCTCATGGGTTTAAGCTGGCGAGAGGCGTAGGCGATAACTTTTCCGTTCTGCATAAGAACACAACCCAGTCCCTTATGTGAAGCGTCACTGTAAATTACAAATCCTCGTTACCAGATGGTAATGCAAGAATCGGGGCTGTAGTTAACTTCGTTTTTAATTCCCGGAAAGCAAATTCTCTCTGTTCAGTCCATTCAAATGCAATGCCCTTCTTCGTTAGCTGTTAAGTGGTACAGCAATCTTAGAAAAGTCTTGGACAAATCTCCGATAATAACCTGCTAGTCCCATAAAACTGCGCACTTCAGTTACATTAGTCGGGGTTGGCCAGTTTACAATTGCCTCAATCTTACTTGGATCAACAGAAACTCCTTCTTTAGTTATAACATGTCCCAGAAATGCCACTTCGTGTAGCCAAAATTCACACTTCTTCAGTTTTGCGTACAGCTTCTTTTCTCGGAGAGTTTGGAGGATTTGACGGAGATGATTCTCATGAGCTTCTACATTCCCAGAATAAATAAGGATGTCATCTATAAAGACCACTACAAACTCATCCAGATAAGGTTTGAAGACTCGGTTCATCAGATCCATAAATGCTGCTGGTGCGTTTGTAACCCCAAAGGGCATAACCAAAAATTCATAATGACCGTAACGGGTTCGGAAGGCTGTCTTCTCGACATCTTCGGTTTTGACTTTCAATTGATGATACCCGGACCGCAAATCAATCTTGGAGAAAACCTGTGCCCCTTGTAACTGATCAAATAAATCATCAATTCTCGGTAAAGGATACTTGTTTTTGATCGTTACTTTATTAAGCTCCCGGTAATCTATGCATAAACGAAGTGTCCCGTCTTTCTTCTTCACAAACAGGACTGGTGCACCCCAGGGAGAGACACTCGGACGAATGAACCCTTTGTCCAATAAATCTTGAAGCTGACCCTTCAATTCCTTCATTTCAGCTAATGCCATTCGATACGGAGTTTTAGAAATGGGTTGAGTTCCAGGTAATACATCAATTGTGAACTCAATTTCACGGTCCACTAACTCTCCGGCAGTTCTTTTGGAAGACATCCGGAAAGTCACAAACAACCGGAATCGCATCAATATTTTCATTTTTACTGGGCCCCCAGAACATTACACAAATACCCTCGACATCCTTTTTGAATCAATTTGTAAGCCTTAGCTGCAGAGATCACATACGGTGGTGATGTCACTTCTTGACCCTGGAAAATAGTTTCTGACTGACCCGGAGGGTGGAATTTAATTTGTTTCATTAAGCAATCTATGGTAGCCCCGTATTCTTCCAACCAATCCATCCCCAAAATAATATCAAATGAAGTCATATCAAGTGGGACTAAATTAGCATATACACGAGCATTTCCAATGAAAATTTCACAAGTAGGATAGACAGAAGTACAGATCAAGGAAGTCCCCATAGGCGATGTAACACTCAACACATAGGCTAATTCTATTTCAGGTTTATCTAAATTCTTTGCAAATTGTTTTGACACAAAAGAGCAGGTAGAGCCAGAATCAAACAAAACATATGCAGAGTGGCCATAAACTATAAATGTACCTGACACCACTGTTGTTGCATTCTGTATATCTCCCGGAACCAACGCAAATACCCTACCTTGCTTCATGGTGTCCTTGTTATTATTTGGTTTGACAGTTGATTTGGCACTAGGAGTCGGTGTAGACCCAGCTGAACTTGTGGCGGTCTTACTACCGGGTTGTTGATTCCTTTGTGGACAGTCCCTAATCAAATGTCCCGTTTTTCCACACCGGAAACAAGCTCCAGTCAACCGATGACAAACTCCACGATGTTGCAACCCACATTCCCGACACACAGGAGTCGAATTCTGAGAAGCTGTACTGGTGAAGTTTCCTGAATTCTGCTTTTTATTTGGTGAAGTGGTTGATCCCTTAGACCATTGAGTATTTTGCCTCCTCCTTTTCCATTCAGAAATCCGAGTCTGAGTAGCCAAATTTCCTTCTGCGATGACAGCCCGCTCTAAGACATCAACGTACGTCGGTAACTTCAACACATTGATCCGATCCTGAATGGCATTCCGCAATCCTCCTTCGAATTTCCGTGCCTTTTTGTACTCTGTGTCTACCATGTGAGGTGCAAACCGAGCTAGTTCTGCAAACTAGGCTTCATACTCAGCTACAGTTTTGTTTCCTTGTCTCAATGTTTCAAACTCAGTCACTTTCTTGTCTCGCA
This sequence comes from Camellia japonica, assembly GCA_030407325.1. Classification (NCBI taxonomy): domain Eukaryota; kingdom Viridiplantae; phylum Streptophyta; class Magnoliopsida; order Ericales; family Theaceae; genus Camellia; species Camellia japonica. The sequence goes on from JAPPVO010000016.1 coordinate 176,039,052, forward strand.
TACTCTGAGGAAAATATTTGTCATAGAATAACACCAAGAACCTGTCCCAAGGCAACCCCGGATGCATTGTTCTGGTAAGCATCCACCACCTCCGTGCTTCCTCTTCAAGCGTGAAAGCAGCAAGCTGCACTTTCTGAACTTCAGTACAAGGAAAGACTTCGAATAATTTCTCTATCCCTAGCACCCATGCCTCCGCCTTCATTGGTTCGATCCCTCCTTTGAACGAAGGTGGTTTCATCTTTTTAAACTCCCGTGTAGGTGATGGTACGGTCTCACTCCAGCGTGAATATCTTGCATTACAGGTGGGGGTACTGGCGGGGGTGGTGGCTGAGGTTGTTGTTGCTGTTGTTGTCGTAGAGTTTCAGCCATGTCTCTCATCATTCTTTCCATCCTATCCAACCGTACCGAGGTAGCATCTTCTGGCTCATCAGCCCTTGTTCTCACCATAGTCTGCAAAACAAATCATTATACCATACACAAAGGTGTACAAGAAAGTCAAATCGTTAGCATTAGGGTTAGCAGAAATCGTATCACGTTGCTATCATTCCTACCTTCCTGTATGATGCCTACTACACTAGACATCCTAACGCTCAATGGATCAGTGTGTGAGATAGCAACTCGTGCTCTGATACCACTTGTCACGCCCCAACCAGCCCCTAAAAGTTTGGGCATGACCTAAGCAGAAACAGACAGAAAAACCTGTATGGTATAACATTTGGGGGCCTGAACGGAAGCATTTAATTTAAGAACGACATCTAGAAATATCCATTGAGCAACTATCAACAAGCCAGGACCATCTTAACATTAAACACTAAAGTAACATGCACACAAAATGAGGCTACATAAACATTTACAGTCCAGCCCAGGTCTTAGGCATACAAAACAATAATTACATAACCCTGACCAGCAATGTGGATACCAAAAATTACATATACAAAGTGAACTGATCTAATACGTAAGGGTTTCCTCCAGTGCTGGTTATCCTTAGGCTGACAAAAATGCATGAAGTGTGCTAAATCGGCCTCCTCAAGTTGGTTCCTACAGAATCAGACAAGATTACAGAATGAGATAAGCTCAGTGAATAGTAGTGCGTAATAATAAAATCACAATGTACAGTAATATATGTATCAACACCCAAATACCGAGATAACAGATTGGCCCATTAGCCCAGAAAGCCTTGCGGCACAGATAGCCTTTCGGCTCAGGTAGCCTTGCGGCACAACAGGTAGCCTTACGGCACAACAGGTAGCCTTGCGGCACAACAGGTAGCCTTACGGCACAGATAGTCTTCGACTCAGGTCCAGATCAGCCCATGAGTTATGACCTTATCTTACAGAAAACAGATACATAAAATATTGTATATGCACTATTACTCACAGTGTTGTGGTGGCGTATGAGTTCCTTCTGGAGGTGTGCCCTGCACACAACATAGCTAATAAATTAGTATTCTTTCCTTTCGAATCCTTAACAATCATTCCATATGCCCCTACAGTTTTATGGAACGAATATCACTATCACAAACTTGTCAGAAACATATTCTAATAACACCAAAGAGTCAAACACGAAAAACTGAACAAAACATATTTTCTTGCTGGAACAGTCCTCCGCTCGAGCGTAGCTTTGTCGCTCGAGGCGGACAGTGTAGTGCTGCCAAAATACTGGATGGTCGATTTTTACGCTCGAGCGTACATATCCCCGCTCGAGCGGACAGGGTAAATTTCAGAAAACTGCTGGGAGGTGTATTTTCCCGCTCGAGCGGCCCTGACCCCCGCTCGAGCGGACGTTGACCCAGATTCAGGGCAGCCCGATTCTCAAGCCAAAATTCATCAATCAACCCTCAATTTTTTATGAAATCAAGGCTCAAATTCAAGCAATACATCCACTTAACAACACCAAAACATGAATCCAAGCTTAATCACATCAAGTTAGACCAAATTAGAGGCTTTAACAAGTCAATATTTCCACAAATTCCATCCAATTTCCAAGTATATTCAAGTTCTACAAATTCAACAAACATAGCACATAGTAGTAACATATTGGCATGGATTAATGCTATAGTAACAAAGATTGATGTCAAAGTGTCAAGGCACCAAATCAATGAGAAACCCTAATGGATCAAACATAGCTTACCCATGAACCAACACAAGCATGAGATGAAATTCTTGAGAAGTTAAACTAGAAATTCTGGTTACCTTAACCTCAATCTCCCAATTCTACCAATGGATGAGCTTCTTTGGTGAGTCAAATTTATTTTCCCCCAATTCTTCTCCTTCAACTCTCACGTTCCTCTCTTCCTTTCTTTCTCAAAGTAAGCCACGTTTTTTGGTCTCAACTCAACGAGTCTTAGATAGATATAACAATATATATATAAGGCATAAAAGACGAAAATCAATCGCTTTAGGGTGCCGAAATGAAAATTCTACAGAAAATCCCATTATAACTTAAAAATCATGTAGATTCCAAATATCAAATCAATTTCTGCGAATTAAGTCTCTAAGGTGCTCAATTCCCCTTTTAAGTGATTCAAGTGTAACAGATAAGTTCTAATTCAACAGATAAAAACTCACATTCCTAAGTCCCATGCACTTTACTATACTTTCACATATATTTTCACAATAAACATTCAAAGACACAAAACAGAAGATTGAAAAGATAACAGAATCAGATACGAGGGTCGGGGTATTACAGCAACTATAGTACATCTATAGATCTGAACCGTTGAACATATTTTGGCTAGGTCTGAGCCATTTGAAGTCCAATTTTGGCGAGCCAATCGTGGTTTCCAACTATATGGAGTATTTCAGAGCGATCCGTACAGTAAGATTTTTGAATAAGAGTTTCTGTAAAAAGTAAGAAAACGATGGAGGAATTCATATCAACTTCAGGATCCATGATCAAGTTGAATCCTTCCAATTATGCAATTTGGAAGCTGCGGATGGAAGACATGCGATATTATAAAGATCTGTTTGACCTTATTGCTCTAAAAAGGGTTAAACCGAAAGAGTTGAAGGATGAAGATTGGATAAAGATGAACCGAAGACTGTCGGTTGTATCAGACAATGGATAGACCGCAATGTGTTCCACCATGTCACCCAGGAGACAGATGTGTATGTCCTTTGGACAATGTTAGAAGGAATGTACCAGTTAAAGACTGCCCGAAACAAAGCCTTGGTGATGAGAAGGCTTGTAAATCTAAAGTTGAAGAATGGTGTGTTTGTCGTCGAGCACACCAGTGAATTCAAGAATCTGGTGAATCAACTTGCAACTGTCAAGATGCCCTTAGATGATGAAATGCAAGCTGTTCTACTACTCAGTTCTTTACTAGACAGCTAGGAGACGTTAGTGGTTTCTCTCAGTAACTCTGCACCAGAGGAGAAGCTGACTATGAGCATGGTCACAGACACCATGCACAATGAAGAGACAAGCAAGGAAGAAAGATATGAGAGGTAATCAGTCTCGTGCTCTTGTCACAGAAGATAGAAATAGAGGCAGAGACAGAGGTAGATGAAGTGGCAGAGAAAGAAGCAAGAGTAGAGGCAGATGGAACAACAAAAGTAAATCTAGAGACAATAAAAGTCAAGGTAACTCTAGCTTCACTTTCTTTCACTATGGCCAGGAGGGTTACATAAAGAAGAACCGTCAAAGCCGGAAAGATAAAGGCCAAAGCAGTAAGTCAAAGTGAGATGAGAACACGACAGCCATAACAACTGATGAAATACTTCTTGTAGTTGGTGAAGATGAGGATTGCCTTCACGTGGCTGACCACAGTTGTACAGAGTGGGTGATAGACACATCTGTATCCTATCATGCCACTTCCTACAAAGAACTCTTCAGGTCGTACAACGTTGGAGATTTTGGTACTGTTCGAATGGGAAATTATAGCTATTCGAAGATGGTGGGCATTGGAGACATTAGTTTGAATACTAATGTCGGACACAAGCTAGTTCTCAATGTGAGGCATGTTCCAGATTTGCGCCTCAATCTTATCTTCGGAAGTGCCCTGGATCGATAAGGCTATACAAGTACATTCGGAAATTGTCGTTGGAAGCTGACAGGAGGAGATTTGACAATCGCCAGAGGAGAGATGTCTTCAACACTATACAAGACTCAAACGAAGATCTGTCTGGGAAGTCTTAATGCAGCAGAAGACAAGGAGTCACCAGACTTATGTCACAAAAGACTGGCTCACATGAGTGAGAAGGGATTGCATCTTGGCAATGCAATCCAAGATACCCTCAAAGGGAGTGCCCTGAAGCTGTGTGATCATTGCCTTTGTGGCAAGCTGCATCAAGTATCATTCAGTTCAACGAGCAAAAGAAAAATAGAAGTGCTTAGTGTAGTATACTCGAATGTTTGTGGCCCAATCGTAGTGGAGTCACTTGGTGGCCACAAGTATTTTCTAACCTTCATTAATGATATATCAAGGAAGTTGTGGGTGTATTTCTTGAAGACGAAGGATGAGGTATTCCAGCACTTTCAGGAGTTCCATGCAATGGTGGAAAGAAAGATCAGGAAGAAGTTGAAGTGTTTTCGCACAGACAATGGTGGCGAGTACACTTTCAATTCCTTTGAAGCATATTGTGCTAGTAGAGGTATCCGGCACGAGATAATAGTTCCCGGTACCCTACAAGACAATGGTGTGACAGAGAGGATGAACCACACTATTGTTGAAAGAGTCAGATACATTCTCAAAATGGCCAAGTTGCCAAAGTCATTCTGTGTTGAAGCTGCCCGTACAGCCCGTTATCTCATCAACAGGCCGCTGCCTTCAGTCTTATTGAATTTTGCAATACTTGAGGAAGTCTAGTCCAAAAGAAAGATATCATATTCTCACTTGAGAGTCTTTGGGTGTAAGGCATTCGCATACATCTCCAAGGAAAACAGACAAAAGCTTGATGACAAGTCCACTCCATGTATATTTGTGGGCTATTTAGATGCAGCATTTGGGTACAAGTTGTGGGACCCAGTGAACAAGAAGATGTTCAGGAGTAGAGATGTTGTGTTCCAGAAAGACCAGATAGTAGCAGATTTTGAGAAGTCTGTAAAGTCTAGAGATGTCATCACTCTAGACTTGTTCCCATCTCCCAAGCCATCACAAAATGCTAGATGTGATGATGTGTAACAAGAAGTGCCAGAATTGCAGGATCTTATGCCAGAAATTGAGGATCAGGAGGAAAGAGAAGAATACCCGGATGAAGAGGGTGTTGAGCAGGGGAAGCAACTCCCTCAACTAGAGGCAACTGGGCCTTAGTTGTGGAGATCTGGAAGAGCTGCCGTGCCATTAACCAAATATCCCGCTTCTCATTATATTTTGATTATTGATGAGGGGGAGCCTGAGAGTTTTTCAGAAGTAAAGAGTCATACAGAGAAAGATTGCTGGATGCAAGCCATGAAGGAGGAGATAAGTTCATTACAGAAGAACCACACTTATGAACTTGTTTCACTTCCAAAGGACAAGAAGGCATTGAAAAACAAATGGGTGTACAAATTGAAGAAAGATGACAATGGTAAAATACTGCAGCATAAAGCTCGCTTGGTGGTCAAAGGTTTTAGGCAGAAGAAAGAAATTGACTTTATTGAGATCTTCTCCCCAGTTGTGAAGATGACTTCCATTCAAGTAGCCTTGGGATTAGCGGCTCGCTTGAATCTGGAGCTAGAACAAATGGATGTCAAGGCTACCTTTTTCCATGGTGACTTAGAAGAAGAGATCTATATGGAGCATCCAGAAGGATTTGAAGTTAAAGGAAAAGAAAATCTAGTCTGCAAACTGAAGAAGAGTCTCTATGGCTTAAAGCAGGCGCCGAGACAATGATACAAGAAGTTTGATTCATTCATGGTGGATCACAAGTACACAAGAATGGTAGCAAACCAGCGTGTATATTTCGAAAGGTTTTCGGATAGAAACTTCATCATCCTACTGTTGTATGTCGATGATATGCTGATCAACGGACATAATATTGCTATGATCAATAAGTTGAAAAAAGACTTGTCGCAGTATTTTGACATGAAGAATTTAGTCCTAGCATAGTAGATTTTGGGCATGAAGATTGTTCATGACAGGAAAGCCAAGAAGATATGGCTATCACAGAAGAAATATGTTGAACGGGTGATTGAAAGGTTCAACATGAAAGATACCAAGCCAGTTAGCACACCACTGACCAACCATTTCAAGACGACAAAGCATTCATGTCCCTGACCAAATCTGAAAGGAACGAAATGGAGGCAGTCCCCTATTCTTCTGCAGTAGGAAGTTTGATGTATGCAATGGTGTGTACTCGGCCAGATATAGCTCACGCAGTTGGCGTTGTGAGCAGATTCCTCGCCAATCTAGGAAAGGAGCATTGGGAGGCAGTCAAATGGATTCTTCAGTACTTGAAGGGAACTTCAAAGATGTGTCTATGTTTTGGGAGAGCTGAACCAATTTTGAAGGGTTTTACAGATGCCGATATGGCTTGTGATCTTGATGGTAGAAAGTCTACATCAGGATTTTTATTCACCTTTGTAGGGGGAGCTGTTTCATGGCAGTCCAAACTACAAAAGTGTGTTACTTTATCTACAACAGAGGCAGAGTACATTACTACCGCAAATACTAGAAAAGAAGTGTTGTGGTTAAAGCGGTTTCTCAGCAGAAAGAGTACAAGGTACATTGTGATAGTTAGAGTGCAACTGATCTGAGCAAGAATTCCATATACCATTCACGTACAAAGCACATTAATGTCCGGTACCATTGGATATGAGAAGTGATGGAAAAGCAAGTGATGAAGCTGGTGAAGATTTACATAGACAAGAATCCTTCTGACATGATGACCACGGTTGTCACCAGAGACAAACTAGAAGTTTGCAAGAATCTGACAGGGATAGACTTCAAGTAAGAAGTCAGTTATCCATATAGGCATGGAGGGGAATAATTGTTGGCTCCAGCTCATATGGAGGACTAGTTAGAGGTTGGCTCCAAGTCAAGAAGTAAGGGGAGATGACAAGTGGCAGCCTCCCAATTACTTCTCTTCCTTGACTTTGTTCCCTATCATTTGTGTATAAATTGAGGTGATGAGGAAGGGATGAAACACAACACAGACAGAGCAAGAGAGAATCAGAGAGTGTGTGCAAATCTATAGAAAGTGAGTGTGAGTTATGTAATCTCCCTATGGGAAATTCTATAGTGAAATCTCTCCGTCGACATAGGCAGTTGCTGAACCATGTAAATATCTTATGTCTTTTCTGTGCGTGATTGATTTCTGAGTGTTCTTAATCCTAACATGGATGTCCCTGAGACTGATACAATTACTAGACAAGTTGAGAATTAAACCAATGCCAGTTGTGAATCCATTTGGAATCCAAGCTGCTAGTACAAGTGTTCCGGGTGCCATCACGTCTGGCTTGAGGATGCCCAGATAGCTCAGTGCAAGACCTCTTGAAGAATAGAAAGCAATAACTGGTGCAGGCTTAGTAGCCACAAAGGTCTGTTGGAACTTAAAACTAGCTTTGGGTTTAAAACCAATTTCAGCATAATTGATCACTGCATGCGCTTCCTTCGTTGTAATCATAGCTCCTGAGTAATAGAAATAGTTGAACACATGTATTCTAGGATCATCATTGATAAAGATAACTGCATGATGATTTGACAAAGAAATTTGTTTCTTTTTTGTTTTAATTGACACAGTGCTATCACATATGATGGTGGAAAATGTCCAATAATGGTTAGACCATTTCCTAAACTTAGAGTCCCAACAAACCAATGATCGATAAAGCCAACCGCGAAGCCATGACCTATGGGATGCCATTGTGCAACAAGTCGAGCTTCGTACCATTGTTTCTTGCTGAACAAGAAACAAGCACACCTTTCTCAATTGCTCCAAACGAAGCTATGGCAATGGGATCTTTATAAAGAGGAACCTTATTAAAACCCAAAGAAATCGATATTACATCAACACCACAAGCAGCTGCCTGGTCCATACCAGCAAGAACAGCCGAAATGTATAGTCATTTGTCCTATACGGCCTTATAAATGGCCACTCATGCACACGACACAACACTTCTTGCCATGTTAGTGTTTTTCGCATCCGAAACTAGACGTTTAGTCGGATTGCCATGTCAGTATTTTTATACATTAATATATGATATTAGATGCAAACAGAAAATTCGACTTTATACTAATAATTTTTGATTGGATAAAATCTAAACCTATAACTTGGCACAAAACTATTACTCGAAATGCTGTTTGTAGTCAAAGATGCTATTTCCTAACAACAATAATAATGTTCAAAAAAATTCTTGGGCTGGCCTCTGTTATTTTTGATTTTTTTGATCCACGAAATGAAATATATTGATAAATTTGAAAAGCATTACATCGATATAGAAAAGGAAATGCTTAAGGCCCCTGTTAACTTTATTTAATCTTAGGTTCTGCCCAACTGGTAGTGGATGGAATTTATTAATTTGTTCCACTGGAGGCTGGTTTCTTTGGAAGGTTTCATAGTTTTTCTTTTTTTTTTTTTTTTTTGTAAGAACAACAATCACATAGAATTGAGAAGCCTCTCTACAAGTGTTGGAGGAGGACATGAGACCCAATCCAACGGCACAACCTTGTCCAAACAAGCCCGGGCAATTCAGTGGGAGGCCTTATTAGCCACTCTAGGGCACCACTTAAAGGATACTCCCCCCTGGCAAGCAAGAGAGCAAATGTCCCTAATGATAACATCACACTCCCAAGGTGGGACGTTTTTTGAGACACATAGCAAAATAACCGCTAAATTATCACCAAAACTCTTAACCGGAGACAAATTAAGAAACTTTACCACACCACAAGCAAGATGAATGGCCAGAGCTTCCCCTTGCATGGTAGAGTTTATGTGAACCTGCTTGGTCGATCCATCAATCAACTGGCCAAATTTGTCTTGGATAAGCACTGCTATGGCACCTTTCCCAAACCAAGATTAGTAGCAACATCACAAAAAATCTTCTAATTTACAAGCCCAGGAGTATCCACAAAGCGTCTTTGTCCGCTCCTTCTAGGACTCATCCTTTGGTTAGCCAAAGGGTTTGTCAAGATCGCGCCTTGAAACTTCGTCTCTTCCCTCATTGCATTTTTTATAACAACTAAAGGATTTATTGGTTAAAGGTATTGTGAGCTTTCCAAATAGCCCACATGAGCCAAGCCAACGTACAAATAAAATCCTTGCCCTCCTAAGAAGTTCCAAACTGTGACAGAAAGTCCGCCAACCATCGAGAAACTGACACAACCAAATTAAAGTCAAAGTGAAGCCTAAGACCGCAGCCAAACCACACTGCCTTCGTCCACCCACATCCAAATAACAAGTGCTTAACTGTTTCTAGGGCACCGTAGCACACTTGATAGGTATCATCACTAGAGCATCAATGGCTATGAAGATTTACCTTTGTTGCTATCGCATTAGTACACCTTTCACAGAAAATGACGAGGCTTAGAAGGTAGGTTCAAATTCCACACCACCTTCCATTCCTTAGCAGTCCATGTTAAATTAATGAATTTCATTCATAAGGATCGAATGGATAATGCTAATTAATAAATTTTTGTAACCAAGTCTATTTATTCATGCATTTATTGGTACAATAATTTAAGGAGGAGGATTTCCTCCTGACTAAAATCTGGACTAGAGGGGATTGTTTAGGCCCATGGCATTCACCATGGGCCCCATTTCGATGATTCAAACAGTTCATTTTGTTGGATACTTTCTGAATTTCATTTACAAAAATAAATAAATAAAATAGGTTGATTCAATAATTGTAATTTGTTCAATTTATCGTGTATTTCACTAAAAAAAATGAACAATAATTTTGTTTTTAAAAAAGAATCGTACATTTTTTTTTTTTTTGATGATAAAAGTAATAAATTGAACAAGTTGCACTTATTGAATCGACCTAATTTTTTTAATAGATAAAATACAAGAAGTGTCTCGATAAAATGAACAGTTCAGATTGTTGAAATGAGAATCGTGGTGAAGTCCACGGGCCCAAATGTCATGACCTAAACCTGCCCCTATAGGCTTGGCGACGTAACCAGCCAGTAATCCATGATTACCAAAGGCCTTCTCATATAAAACAAATGACCGGGGCTAGCGGAAGCCAATTATTAAGAAAATAAAATGTCCAATGAGCTATGAATATTTACATGAGACAAAATGTATTGTTATATATATACACACATATGTATAACAAGGCAGTACCAGATTGCCAAACTGCAAACAAAAAGAAAATCACATGCTCATCGTCCCTAGATACACAACCAAAATAAAACTGTTCATAAGGGTGATCTCCAACCACCCCAAAATCCCGGCAGATAGGAACCTCACAATGAGGCACAAAAGGGTAGCTTGACAAAACTGAGGCAAGGTCGCCGCCACTAAATCCCCTCCAAAACTGGATCACCTATATACGTATATCAAAACGTGAGCTGGAGCCCAGTGAATAACAGTTGTGTAAAGAGGTTCTGAATGATGTCCTTAATGTAAAACAAATCATATACTTAACAGATTCTTATCTCATATAGGAAGCATAAATGTTATGCGTAGTACATCCCATAGCAAACTAATACAGTCGAACGGATGGTCATGAAGACCGGTAATCAGATATGATGGCCATCAATGTAGTAAACGGGACTCCCAAGAATTGGAATTGACAGAGATCTCTGTAACAATGTAAATAGGTGCTAAGGATGCCACGAAATACAGGGTAAGAAAATAGGATCATCATTCATTGAGCATAAGAAAAGCATGTTAGAACAGGGAATAGTATAAGTAGGAAAGAGATACTTTAAGTTAAACATATCTTTACAGTAATGTTACTCACAGTTGGCTCCGCAAAATACGTGACTGGGATGCAACATTTGACCTACACAGACATAGATAAGCATAGCATGATTAATCCGTGTGCAACTAACTAGTTGTTTTTATTTCTTAGTGATTGGTTAACCTAATTGTCTTTTATTCTCTTTTAATACCTGTAGTACCTGTGCAATGCAAAAGAACATCAAATACATGTGAGAACTATGCTAACAGAGGCCCGAAAGATGGGAAAATGAAGTAGAAAACTAAAATTGGGCGAGCCAAACAGCCGCACATGCGGTGTGCCCTAGCTGCACGTGCAGGACCTTCACCGCATGTGCGCCGGAAGGTGCAATTATTTCAGAAAGCTCAGCTCCTATCTCCTATTTTCCGCACGTGCGAGCCTGCCGCACGTGCGCTATTGCCTCCCGTACGTGCGGTCCTCCCTGCCACACGTGTGGTTCTAGGTGTTTCAAAACCAAAAATCTGCTCTGTTTTTTAGCTCTCACCTTTTCAAAAATCAAACCCAATTTTGAACAAATCAAAGCCCAAAATTTACCAAGACATAGTAAATGAGCAACTTCTAGGTTCAAATCAAAATCATGGCTTTCAACAACCCATTGACATTTGGAAAAGCAAAGATTAAGACTTTGAGTGTAAAGACAAAATTAAGAACCATAGAAATGTAACTTTTCCAACTCAAATCCATGAATTCCTTCCTCTAAATACCAAAAATCATGCAAAGAGTAAGGAATTGAACATGAATGATGCTATGTATGCTATGTATGAACATGAATCCCTTCATTTAAAGTTCTTAACACCCACTACACTACCCAATTCCTAATTCAACTCAATTCCTAAAATCACATGTGGGAATTAACTTAATCTCGTGGGTTTAGAGGAGAATTTCTCACTGTTTAGGGTTGATTTGGTGAAGTTGATCCTAAGCTTTCTCTTCTTTCCCCTCTCCTTCTTCTCTTCTTCTCCTTGTTCTCCAAAGCTCTAGAGCTCTCTTTCTCCCCCAGGTTATATCTCTCTCTTCCCACTTGAATTCAAATATATATAAAATATCTAATTTACTTTGGCTTACAATCACTTTAATTAAATTATTTCTTACTGTAACCTAAGTTAACTTAACCCCACTTTATCTAATGAAGGTGAATTAGGCTCTAACCACTTAGGCTATTATCAAATTTGTAACCTTACAATTTAGTGAGTCAAACAGGTCTTTTTCTTAAATTAATGTATCTGTCAAGAAAAACATAATGCACATAACACATAGTACACACTTAACACACAGATAAGTATAGAATGCACATATAAACACACATAATTAGGGTAACTCACAAAATGAACAGCTAATTAAGGAGGCGGGTGTTATAGTCTCTCTCCCTTAGGACGTTTGGTTCTTCAAACTCAATTACCTTCTTCTGTGAAGAGTGTAGAGTCTAATGGGAAAAGCTCAGGGTATTTCTCTTGTATATCTGCTTCTCTTTCCTAAGTTGGATACATGCCACTGTGGTTTCGCCAGTCTACCTTTACCAATGAGATTTCTTTATTTCTCAACTTTTTGATAGGGTGGTTAACAATCCGAATGGGCTGTTCTTCATATGTATAATCGTCACTCACAAGTACCTGAGTAGGCTTAATAACGTGTAGAGGATCTTGGAGATATTCTCTTAACATGAAAACACGAAAAACATTATGCATGTGCTCCACATCAAGAGGTAAAGCTACCCGATAAGCCACTGGATTAATTTTCTCAATGATCTCATGTGGTCCAATATACCGGGGTGCTAACTTACCCTTGGCTCCAAAATGAGTTTGTCCTTTCATTGGAGTAACTTTGATAAAAACATGGTTGCTCACTTCATATTCTCTCTCCCGTTGCCACACATTAGCATAGCTTTTCTGTCGGCTTTGTGTTGTTTTCAACCGTTGCTGTATCAACTTTACTTTCTCAGTGGTTTCTTGCACAAGTTCAGGTCCTAATAACGGTCTATCTCCAACCTCAGCCCAACAAATTAGTGACCGACACTTCCTGCCATATAGAGCTTCATATGGTACATGTCAATGCTTGAATGATAACTGTTACTATATGCAAATTCAACTAAAGGTAGATGAGTCTCCCAGCTCCCCTGAAAGTCTAGTACACACATACATAGAATGTCCTCTAATGTCTGTATTGTCCTTTTTGATTGGCCACCTGTTTGCGGATGGTATGCACTGCTCAATCATGGTTTTAAAAACCGGACCGGACTGGCCGGTTCAACCGGTTGAACCGCCAACCGGTCGGGGTTCCAGTCCGGATACACCCACTGAACCGATCATAGTGGAAAACCGGCCTATTTTGAAAGAATCGGAAAAATCGGCAGTTGAACCGCCGAACCGGTCGACCCGGTTTTGGTTCACCGGGTTGATAAAACGAATTTTTTGTTTTTTTTCTCTTTTTTTATTCTTTCTTTCTTTCTTTTCTTTCTTTCTTTCTTATTTTATATATATATATATATATATATATATATATATATAAAATATAAGAATATAGGAACATTTTAATTTGAAACTCTTTTTCAAGGGTCTCCTCTTGTGAGGAATCCCATTAAGAGCTTGATGAAATTATTGTGAAAGTCTTCACCTATTTATAAGAAAAAAATTCTTTCAAAAAGACTCAAGAAATCCATGTGGGATTCAATTAAACGTATTGGAGGGAATATTGAAATTTTGATATCCCTTCAAAATTTTTGCCCTCATTTCAATCAAATTATTTGAATTAAAATAATATGGAGGGAATATTAAATATTTGATTTTATCTTCCAAAATTGAAATTAATAATATTTTAAAATATATTATTATATTTTTCAATAAAAAAATATTAGGACAAATATTTAAGATAATTTAATATTTTTAATTTATAATTTTATTACTTATATTTTTATTTAAATATAATTTTAATATATTTATTACGTCATGGTTCGATTTCGGTTGAACCCGACGGTTGAACCGGTGACCCGTCCATCCAATCCCTTTTTCGGTTCGCTCACCGGTCTGGTTTTTAAAATATTGTGCTCAATCTCAATTCAGTTCCTAATGCCCTTTGTAGACTCTGCCAAAATCTTGAAGAGAATTTTGGATCTTTATCAGATACAATTGATACAGGTACTCCATGCAACTTTACAATTGCATTCATGTACAGAGTAGCCAATTTATCCACAGTATAAGTCGTTTTAACGGGTAAGAAATGAGCAGATTTTGTCAATCAGTCAACAATCACCCAAATAGAATCCATACCTTTGCTAGAGCGAGGTAATCCAACGACGAAATCCATTGTGATATGTGTAGACACCCCATTTTTGACCATCCTCAAGACTTGGACGTTATCGTTTGAACACTCGATGATCATCCATGCTCGTGTTCATTTTGAGTTCCCGAAGGTCTCGGCCGCGCGCCTTGCCTTAGGATCTCTCAACTTGTTTGTTTTGTGCTTAGTTGTGGACCAAGGACTTGTGGTTTTGTTTCTGAGGGAATAGGGTGGCTTGTTGGCCATCCCTACAACCCATCGGCTAAGGCCTTGTGCCATCGGCCATGTTTTCTTGCCATCGGCCATTTGTGGTGGCCAATCGGCACTCTTTTTGGTCAATCGACACTCCTTTTGGTCGATCGGCCATATTTTCTGGCTGAGACCTTTCTATCTGCTTTTTTAGATATTTTCTTGCTAGTTCTGATAGCTGGTGAGTACAGATCTCATCCTCCACGTGTATGGAGGGATTGAATCAAGACTCAAGCTTGTTTAACAAGCTTGAGAATTGAATTTCTATAAGAAGGGAGACCCCTCTCCCTTTCCAGAGGTTCAAAAAAGTTGAGATACAAAACATATATCACACTCTCTCTATATTTTACCTCTCTCTCCATATTTACCCTAGTTTGTGCTCAAAAGTGTATTTTCTTCATACTTTTGCACTAAAGCACCTACTAGAACACCATCCTTTTGTTGTTGAGGTACTTAGGAGCTGGTGTTAGTGTTTTTGGACTGGTTTTGGTCAGAAAAGAGTGCTGGAGTTGTGTTCTTGAAGGTGTTCTTCAAGGGTGAGTCAACTAGCCTTTAAACCCTTGTTTTGGTTTAAGCTTTTGGACCTATTTGCATGCTGATTTAAGCTTAACTTTCTACTGTAAAAAGTTCTAATTTTTCATGCTTGTAATGTTTGTTTAAGGTCACTTTTATGTTGGGGGTTGTCTATCCCCTCTTAGGCCTTGTTTGGTCTTGTTCTTGTGCCTTCCTTTTAAGGTATTGGGACCACCTTGTTTTGGCCTTCTCACCACTGAAATCCAGAGGATTTTCAGTGGTGGAAATGGTGTTTTTAGATCCCAAATAGGAGAGGGTCATCCCCTCTCTTTATGTCTTATATGCTTGTATTGATGGCTCATAAAAGTAACATGTTTGTTAAGCTTGTTTTGGCTCTATCTTAGCATGTATTAGACCTTATTTCAGCATGATATACCTCTTTCTAAGGTTGGTTTGATAGCCTCTTACATGCACCATGCACTTGTAGTGCAATCCTCTCTATTGCCTTAACATGCATCTTGTGTTTGGATCATCATTCTTGCATGTTTTGGCTCAACTCAAAGAAGCTTTCCCTCATGTTTTACCATGCTTGAGCTCTGTTTGTTGTTGTTTTAGTCATGCATGCATTGGTTTGTATAGCCATAGTGCATTCTAGCTTGTTAGCTTTGAGTGTCCAAGTCACTAGCATGCATTGCTTAGACCATTTTCATGATTTGGCATCATTTCATATTTGATTTCAGTCCATATAGTGTGGTCATGCATTCACATTTGTCACCTTTTCTATGCATTGGGAGGTTTGTGTTTTAAGCCCTGAACATGAGCCATTATGCACGTCTTATTGCTTAAGCTTTTGGGATGCCATCTCAGTGGGTTTTTTGGGCTTATTTTGACATGCCATAGCTTTGATTTTTATTGGTTAAGTCATGCCATGCTTGGTCTTGGTAGGTGTAGTGGAACCCTCTTTATTGGCCTTGCATGCATCATGCCTTATGCCCTTCATGTTGGCTTGTTTTAGCTTTGGCCCATGCATGTTTTAGACTCATTTTGGCATGATCTAGGGCTGTTTTGGTTATCCTTGGCCCTTTGGGGTTTGATTCACGTGGCTTTGGTACAAGTTCCTATGCTAGTTTCAAGCTTTGAGCTTTCTTGCACGCCATACTTGTCTTGCTTGGTTGATTTGGCATCATTCCATACTTAATTTCAGAGGTTATAGTGTTGTTACACTTCCACTTTTGTCACCCTTTGAGTGCCTCTAAGGGTTGTATTCTTGTTGCCTAGCTTGTGGACCAATATGTGTGAATGCATGTTTTGCCTTTTGGTGCCTTAGTTTTGGTGTTTTGGCCACTGATTTGGGCATGATTGAAGTCTGTCCATTTTAGTTTAAGTCCATTTTGCATGTTGTCGCATGTTTATTGCATTGCTTGGTACATTGCATGTTGTAGCATGTTGTTGCATGCTTATTCCATTGTATTGTTGTTTACATGTGTAGGTTGCATTGCATTGTTTGCATGCCATTAGCTTTGTTAAGTTGTGCATGCATTGCATTGTGTTTGGTTTGGGTGTTAAGCCAAGCACGAGGAACGAAGGACGTTTCACACTTGAAGCGATGAAACATGCCTCAATTATCGGTCGCCGACCCTCTTGATCATGCATGATAGAGGTTAAGGCATTTATGTGTTTTTGTGCATTTCATCCATATTGATTTGTGCAACTCGGCCTCTTTGGCCATCATGCATCGAAATGCGTGATTGATGGCTCGAGAGTCAAGCACTACACTCCTTTGAGCTTCAAACATGATAAGGAGTTTGGTTGTACAAACATTCTCTTGTAAATGTATTTCCATGCCTCTGTTTGTACTCTGCTACAGCAAAAGAAGGCGTTTGCAAGAAGAGATGGCCGATCGGCTATCTAGTGTGCCGATCGGCTACAAATATTTGGCCGATAGTCTCAAAATTGGTTGATGACCATTATCCACTGACCAATGACCTCTCAGAATGTCAATGAGGTAGGTCAGAAACATCACAGAAGTTGGCATAATTTTCAGAGGTGCAGAACAGTGCAAACAGAGGCAACATGAGGCATGGCAACGGATTTCCGGGCGAAGTCGATCAAGCATGGATATGCCCCTCTTCTCGAGGCTGTTTTAACTGCTTTGTATAGTTAGTTAATTTGTAATTAATTAGTTAATGTGTTAGCTAATTTAATTGACCGTTGTAAATTCTTTATTAGCTTAGCTTAGCTAATATTCAATTTGATTATGTAATAATTAGTCTAATTAGATAATTAGATTAGTCAGAATAACTTAGCGTATCTAGCTTGTATTATTCATTCGGACCCTCCGTCGAGAGGGCAAATTTTGTAATAAGTGTGCGTGAGTGTGTGAATGTCTTCCAACCCCACATCTTTCTCCCTTTTACTTATCAGCTTTTGATGGTTAGTTTTAGGGCATATTTCAATTAGCATCCTTATGCTTCGCATGCGTGCATTCATCCATTTGTCTTACATGCACCGGGCTCGGCGCATCATACTAACTGCATTGTATTTTAATACATTTACTTGAATACGTGTTTAACAGCATGTTATCAAGTTGCATCTCATATGCCATCTTAGAATAGCCGAGCCTATTTCTTAGTTGCATTTTTGCATGTGTTGCATTAGCCATCTTAACATGAACTAGGATCATGCATGATTTCTAACTAGTTCTCTGTTTTGGCTCGGAGTACACTGTAAGCATTTATGCTTTAGCATCCTTGCATGCGTGTGAGTGTTGCCATGATAGCATGCTTGCCATGAGGCTAACTGCTTAAGTGTTTAATTGCGCGAATGCCTGTGGGTGAAGGTTGGATTGCTTGAATTGGAACAATTCATTGAAATGCGAGTTTTAAGCCCACTTGAGAGTGGCAAAATCATGTTTTCTAAGCCCACTTGAGGGTGGCAAATCCACGTCTTAGCCTACTTGCGAGTAGCACCTTCAAACCATTTGCAAACAAACATGAGATGTTTTGTTCTAATTTAAGGCGATCTAGTCTATACTTGTATGTTGTGTGCATCATGTAGTAATGATAGATTAATAAACCAGAACAAGAACACATGTGCTTTCAAAAACAAAATATCATGTTAGTAAAGGCCGATCTTTGATCGGGCGAGCGGGGGTGCTCATTGCATGACCTTCCCCTCTCGTACCCAAGTTCCTAAGCCGAGGCAACTTTGGTGATGATGGACACGTGGCCTTAGGCACGAGTCAGGGTTTCCTAAATTTCCCAAAATAAAATATTTAGGTGGCGACTCTGCATCTGGCAAAGCAGTCCATGTTTGGCACTTCTTTCTTAAAATTAGTTTTCTAAAACGATTTACCAGATTTGGACTCTTTGGTGATTTATTGGTCTTGCATTGCACTTTGCGAGATTAGATTCAGAACCGTGACATTGAGTCCGAACTGTAGTAGCTAATGAACAAAACGGATTTCGCGCCACTCGCGCGTGGAGCCGGGACATTCGAGCACGTCTACAGTTTCTGGCGACTCTACTTGGGATTTAGAGAACTTGACTCGAACTCATGATATCTTGTTTTAATTACACTTATGTGTCTCTTTGCATTGCATTTGCATTGGTGGGCCTAGGACACCGTGTTTGCCGTATGCTATTCCTTAACGGTTTACCGGAGGCCCACTTTGAGAAGCGTGCCATAAGGCTGACCGATTGCAGGCTCTGCCACGATGGGAACACAAACCCCGATTTTTACCGGGGCACCCCTTTTGACCATTCGACCTAGTGGATATCGGAATCCATAGTGACCATTCCAAGCTAGAACAGGTTGCTCACCCGATTGTAGGTTGTTTGAAACCGCTGTGTGCGTAGTGAAACCCTAGCTCCTGACAAGATAGGACAGGGAAACCCTACCCCTCCATAGGGGTGTTTTGGCTCTCAATTGCTTGCTATGTATTTTTGGAGTGCGTCTCTATAGGAATGCATGTATCAGTTTGCAAGTCTGGGTATCAGGCCTACGGGCATCAGTATTTGGGGAATCAGTTTTACCTGCGAGTATCAGATTCAGGTTCAGGGCAGTGATTTGAGAACAGTGATCAGTGGTTGAGAACAGTTCTTTCAGCTTGTGTGTGCCAACTGTGTGTTGTCTTTATTTAAGCTATTATGCTGTCCGTTTTTCTGCTCATTGTTTCCTTATTATGCTTTATTTATCTTTTTGCAAGGTAGTTTAGCACCATTGCCTCTGACCAGACAGATATTCCCCGAGCACTCTGGGTTAGAGGTCGAAGACTTAATCGATCAGAGGATCTAATAGACAGACAAGCAGTGTTCCTTTCTTTACCCCCGGTTACTAGACAGAGGTCAAAAAGGCGCAGTGTATCGATACAGTGATCGCTAGATCAGTGGTCCTTGAGTAGTCGGGCTGAAATTTCCAAGTCTACGACAGAGACAGATATACCGGTGGTTTAGTTAGATCAGGACAATATGGCAGGTATGGAAGAGATGATGTGTTAGCTCTAGGAGAGTATGCAAGCCATGCAGCAGGACGCTGCCCGTTAGGCAGAGTTTTCCGCATGCCAAGCCGAGGTTATGGCCTAACAGGCGGAGTTAATTGCCAGGCTACAGCAGCAAACTGGAGCATCTGCTTCACACCCACCTCTTCCCCCACCTAGTGTTCCAATACTCGGGGAGACCGCACATGTCCAGGAAAATACGGACGTTCCAACAAGGCCAGCTCCGCCCTCAATCTTGCCCCAGCTATCCAAAGCACAGACCAACCTGGGGAATACACTGTTTGAGTTCGAGGTGGACCCCACAGCGCTAAAAGTGAGCAAGCTAGAAAAGCTGTTCAAGAAGTCTCAAGGCGTGAAATCCATTCCGGATATAGAAGATGGGTACACCGATTCAGCCGTGACTCTGCCAGACTGGTTTAAAATGCCGTACATAGACCGTTTCGACGGGTCTGGAGATCCTATGGTGCATTTGCGGCTGTTCTCAGATATCCTAAGGCCGATGGGCCTTTCCAGATTGCAGAAGCTTTCCCTATTTGGCCGGACCCTGTCGGGTGTAGCGGCTATTTGGTATGCAAAGCTGGAGGAATCTGTTAAGAGGAATTGGGAGGAGATGGCTGAGGCCTTTGTAGCTCAATACTCCTACAATACGCAGATCGAGGTCACAACTCGTGATCTCGAGACAACTAGGTAGGAGCCAAAGAAGAGCTTCTCCGATTTTGTGACCCGCTGGAGGGCTAAAGCCTCGATGATAACCATCAGGCCAGTTGACAAGGACCAAATACGGATGGTTGTGCGCAATCTCCAGCCCAAGCTCATGCAGAAGATGATCATCCTCCCCCTCCCCACCTTTGCAAATCTACATGAGATAGGGGTGTAGATTGAGGATGCGATGAAGCAGGGCCTCATTAATCATGAGAGAGAGCAGCCCAAGAGGGCATTCAATCGCAGTACGAATGCAGGCACAAGCAGTGCTGTAGCTGCCAGATCTTCAGATGTGGGCATGGTCACCACCACCACCCTAAGAACCCTTACAGCTACACCATTCACCGGTGCGTCCGAAAGTAGCTCACAAACAACCAAGTTTGCACCTCGAGGCTAGAGAACCTTTACCTCGCTGTATATGTCTCTGTCCAAAGCTCTGGGGGTTTTGATCAGGAAAGGCACTTGAAGCCCCTAGAGCCGTGGCCATTGCTAGAAAAACTTCCTCCCTCCCACAACCCAGCTAAATACTGTGCGTTTCACCAATAACATGGTCACGACACTGACCATTGCTTCAGATTGCATCACGAAATCCAGGATCTCGTTGACAATAGGGTGATCGCACCCCCAGAAAAACCAAATGTTACAACCAATCCTCTCCCACCACATAACCAAGCTCCACCTCCCAAACGCATCAACCTGATCCAAACTGGGGTTGTGTCATACGACCCTAGCGTATATATCACCCCTTCCCACCTACCCAAGTCGGAGGTGTTCATTCCTGACAGCACTGACTTGTGCATGTTGGACATCTCCCAAACCCAACTTGAAACGGTGGTGGTGGCTATCGAAGATAGAATTGGGTCGACTGTGGAGGCAGATGAGAATGATGATACAGAGCCTGAGGGGTCTGCGAGCTTCATGTACAACCTGAGGGGTTCCATCACATCAGCAGGCCAGGCTAGGCCGAATGTGGAATTGCCAGTGGGGGCAGAGATTTGTGTGGTTCGAGAGGGTGGACCTAATCAGGGGCTGGATGACCTTGCAGAGCTGGAGGAGGATATCGCGAGTATGCAATTCTTCAATGAACAAGATCTAGGGGACGTGACTGTCAACTGGTTTGATCTGGAAGGGTCAGCAGAAGCTACTGGGTGGCTCAGCAACGAGCCGGATGTTGTTGAGGCACCTCAGCCAGAGCAGGGTAGCCAGGAGTTGGAATGTCAAGAGTGGCCGGAAGGGCCGGGAATCAGGATGCACCGCCGGAGAGCACCGGTGTTAAGAATTTTGCTCAGAATATGGGCAATTTGGGTACGGAAGATACTGAACAGCAGGTCGCACTGAAGCAGTTTGAGCGGGAAAGGGTTGAAGATCTTGAGAGGGCTAGAAAGGCCAAAGCCCCTACGGGGATAGAACGTGCTGTGTGCACAGGAACGGAACGTGCTGCGAGCATAGGAACGGAACGTGCTGTGGGCACATGAATAGTTGTAACAGAGTCGGACAGGTGTCTGTCGGCTGCCGATGGCATGAGGTGGGAAGATGATGACCTATGTCTTGCCCACATCGATGAAGACTGGGGGCAAAACCAGTAGGATGATACCTGGTATGTTGGCGAGGTAGACCACATGACTAGGAGTAGGCGGTATTTCAAGCCCCCGCACCTGGATCAACCAGAGGCGTCCAGGAAGGACAAAGAGGCGGACAAGCAGAAAGAAAAGTTGCTCGAGGAGGAGGCTGTGCTGAAACAGCTAAAGAAGATACAAGCAGACATCTCCATCTGGGGACTGCTTATGGCCTCAAGAGTTCATAGACAAGCTATCCTTTCTACAATGGACAAGGCCAAACTTTTAATAGATACCACACCTGAGCAATTGGTAGGACTAGTCTTTCCGGGAAGAGCTTCCCCGACGTTGACCTTCACCGACACGGAGCTACCGCTTAAAGGCTCGCATCACAACAAACCTCTCTACATCTCTGTGGAGTGTAGAGACAAATGGATACTGGTGGTTCTTGTCGACACGGGATCCGCCATTAATGTGTGCCCGTCGAGGACAGCATATTCAATCGGGTTGAAGCCCATGGATTTTGTGCCAACTGCCTAGGTGATAAGGGCCTATGACAATACTAGTAGAGAGTTGATGGGGATCGTGAAGATTCAGACTCAGGTTGGCCCAGGATAGCAGGATATTGACTTTCATGTCCTGGACGTTCCCGCAACCTTTAATTTACTCCTAGGACGACCGTGGCTGCACCAGGTGAAGATGGTTTCTTCCACCCTGCATCAAATGTTGAAATACCCCCATAGGAAGGGGGTGGCTATAGTTTTTGGGAATTCTTCAATCCATCCGCCGCCAGAAGTGTCTACATCGGTTCTGGAAATCGAGCATGGCACGAAGGATGTGTTCCTGTCAGGATTTACGCTAGCCGAAGCCCGAGTCGTACAAAACATTTTGGCTGTTGATGAGGGGTTATATGTCAGCGCACAGTCTGTGTACCTCATGAACAAGCTTTAGCACATCCCTGGGATGGGATTAGGGAAAAGTGGCCCGAAGGGCATTACAGCATTGGTCGAAGTGCCGCACAACCGCATACCTTTGGCTTAGGTTATCTGCCTACCAAAGAGGATTGGGTGAGGAAAGGCAAAGAGATGGTCGGAAGAGCCAGAGCCAAGCAAGCCGGCAAGCCTTATGAGTTGATGCATCGGCCTATCCAGGGTACCCTAAACGAACGCTTTGTCCGAGAGGGGAGGACTTTCCATTCTGCGGCTTCCAGAGCCATGGTTAAATGCAGAGAGGCGGAGCTTGCCGGGGTTCGAGATTTTCTTCGACTTGTAGTTGTCCGGGGATGAATTTGCCGAAGAGCAGACAGACCCACTAGCTGAGGCTGAGCAGTGCAAGGAGGAGGTTTCCGAGAGCACAGAGATTGAAATGGGGGTAGCACTGGCTTGTCACTTTCAAATCCTCTGATCGTACATGAGTGCTTGGGGGATAACTTCTCGGTGTCCATGATTAGGAATGAAGCGGCTATGAGCCCATCTTCAAGCATTCTGGATGCGTCCAGCGCACCCTCCCTCGTCTGGCAGTACGAGGAGGGATTCTTATCGAGCAGCACCGGGTCAGGTAGTGAGCCGGAATCTGATTCCACTGAGTCTGTGGAGTCAGAATCAAGTTCCAGCTCGTCTAAGTCTGAGTCCGGTATTCCTGAGGGTGACAACCCGGATGCCACAGTCTTGTCTAGGTCATATTTTTCTTTTTCCTTTGAGTCTGTTGTAACAGATGAATCAGGCAATTTGGAAGTGATTAATGAGAATGGAATGGCTGTGGCTTCCGAGTACTTTTTTGTGCCCTTAATTTATTGCATTAATCAAGACTTTCAAAATTTTGATGAAAACGACGAGGAAGAAATTCCTCCGCTTTTACAACGTTTGATTGATCAAGAGCATGAGAGGTTTGTAAAACCTCTGGTTGATGAAATCACCACAATTAATGTTGGTACTGAGAAGGACCCGCGGCTGGTCCAGATTGGGTCCACGTTGTCTTCGGAGAAGCGCGAGCGCTTAGTCGCTTTGTTAAAAAATTTCAAAGATGTTTTCACGTGGTCCTACGAAGACATGCCTGGAATCGATCCTGAGATTGTACAGCACTGGATCCCTCTTGACCTAGAGGCTCGACCTGTTAAGCAAAAGCTCAGAAGGATCCGCTCGGACTACACTCTCAAGATCAAAGAAGAGGTCACCAAGCAAATTGACGCAGGGTTCTTGCTGGTATCTGAATACCCAACTTGGTTGGCCAATATAGTTCCGGTGCCGAAGAAGGACGACAGAATTCGGGTATGTGTGGACTTCAGGGATTTGAACAAAGCCAGTCCGAAGGACGACTTTCTTTGCCGCATATCAACGAATTAGTGGATTTTACTGCTAGGCATGCGCTGCTCTCATTCATGGATGGCTTTTTAGGCTATAATCAGATTTTGATGGCACCCGAAGACCGGGAGAAGACTGCTTTCACCACCCCGTGGGGGACTTATTGTTATAGGGTGATGTTGTTTGGGTGAAAGAATGCTGGGGTTACATATCAACGGGCTGCGACCACAATTTTGCATGACATGATCCATAAAGAGGTTGAGGTGTACGTGGACGACATGATTGTCAAGTCCAAAGAAAGAGAGGGCCACTACACCGCCTTGCAGAAATTCTTTCAACGGATCAGAGAGTATCGGTTGCGGCTAAATCCTCAGAAATGTACGTTTGGTGTTACAGCAGGGAAAATGTTGGGGTTCTTGATCACACAGAGAGGTATCGAGGTCGATCCTTCTAAAATCAAGGCCATCTTAGAAATGCCACCACCGAGGACTGAAAAGGAGGTGCGAGGCTTTCTGGGTAAAGTGCAATTCATAAGACGGTTTATTGCAAAATTAACCTTGACTTGTGAACCACTCTTTGGTCTCTGAAGAAAGGAAAGAAGTTCCAATGGGATGGTCGATGCCAAGCTGCCTTCGAACAGATCAAGCAATAATTACAAAACCCACCTGTGTTGTTACCGCCTGAGTTGGGGAAATCGTTGATTTTATACCTTTCAGTGACTGAAACTACAATGGACTGCATGCTTGCACAGGAGTCTGAGGACAAAGTGGAGAAAGCTATCTACTACCTGAGCAAGAAAATGCTGGATTATGAGACTCGCTACACTCCACTGGAGAAGGCTTGTCTGGCCTTTTGTATGGGCTACCAAAAAGCTGCGGCACTACCTGTTAGCTCACTCTGTAATACTGGTTTCGAGATTAGATCCCATCAAATATCTCTTCGAGAAACTGGCACTTACGGGTAGGCTAGCCCGTTGGTTGCTTCTGCTTTCCGAATTTGATTTGAAGTACATGACGCGCAAGTCAGTGAAAGGGAGAGCAGTAGCGGAGTTCCTAGCCGATCACCCAGTTGAAGGGGATGAAGCAGTTGAGTATTTGTTCCCAGACGAGGCCATTCTGCATGTCGAAGAAGAGACTTGGACGATGTACTTTGATGGAGCGTCAAACCAATACGAGTATGGGATAGGGGTGTTGCTGATAGCACCCGATAATTCCCGTATACCTCTAGCATTCAAACTCCGGTTCAAAGTATCGAACAATGAAGCAGAGTATGAGGCATGTATTGCTGGTTTAGAAGCCGCCCTAGAACTAGGGGCAAAACGGTTGGATGTCATCGGGGACTCAAACCTTGTTATATCTCAAGCTAAAGGAGATTGGAAAGTTAAAGAAGAAAAGATGAGAATCTACCACCAGACCTTGGACGTGCTGATTCCTCGATTTGAGAAATTGAACTTCGCTCATCGGTTAAGAGAGAACAACAGGTTCGCAGATTCATTAGCAACTCTATCTTCTATGATAGACATCCCTTTCGGAGTCCGGATGCGTCCGATCATCATTGAACAAAAATTTGTGCCGGCCTACGAGCTGATTGCCGCCATAGATGAGGTATAAGATGAGAATCCCTGGTATTACGATGTTTGGAACTTCTTGGAGAAGGAAGCATATCCACCAGGGGCAAATGCCAAAGATAAGAGGGCAATTCGAAGAATGGCTACTCAGTTCATCGTTTGCGGGGGTAAACTGTACAAGAGCGGTCATCTCGGGATGCATAAGCTGTGTGTTGATGCTGAAGAATCCAAGCGCCTGATGGTGGCCATCCATGGAGGAGAGTGCGAAGCGCACATGAACGGGGTGATGTTAGCCCGGAAGATCCTTAGACAGGGTTATTACTGGTCCACCATAGAGGAGGATTGTATTGGCTTTGTCCGGCGATGCCACAAATGTCAGATCCATGCAAACCGCATGAACATTCCGCATTTGAAGCTGTACAACATGACTTCGCCATGGCCGTTTTCAGTCTAGGGGATTGATGTAATTGGGGTTGTCACTCCAAAGGGGTCTAATGGGCATGAGTTCATTTTGGTCGTGATAGACTATTTCACGAAGTGGGTTGAGGCCCAATCTTATGCGGTGTTGAAGGCATCGCACGTTGCAAAGTTCATCAGAAACAACATCATCTGTCGCTACGGGGTCCCGAATGAGATTATTTCAAATAATGGTTCCCACTTCAAGAAGGAGGTGATCGATTTGTTGGAGAAGTACAACGTGACTTTTCATAAGTCATCTACATATCGGCCGCAAACCAACGGAGCAGTTGAGGCCGCCAACAAGAACATCAAGCGTATTCTGCAGAAGATGGTGGAAACCTACCGGGACTGGCCATATAAGCTGCCATTTGCTCTGTGGGGCTACCAGACTTCAATTCGAACTTCTACTGGAGCAACTCCGTATTCCTTGGTCTATGGGATGGAGGCTGTTCTGCCTATCGAAGTTGAGGTTCTATCATTATGGGTATTGGTTGAGTGTCAGGTAGCTGAGGCAGATTGGCAGCAAAGCAGGTTCGAAGAACTCATGCTCTTTGATGAAAGAAGGCTGAAAGCACTGTATCACGTTCAGGGTTATCAACGAAGAATTGCCAGGGCTTTCAACAAGAAGGTTAAGTCAAGGAATTTGAAAGAAGGAGATTTGGTGCTCAAAGACAACCGAGCTCCCATCCACACCCTAGGGGCAAGTTCAGACCCAATTGGACTGGCCCTTACATCATTAAGTCTATCTGGTTGGGTGGAGCCGTCGTTCTAATGGACCTAGATGGCCTAGAGTTCTCCCAGCCGATCAACATAGACAAGTTGAAGAAATACTTTCCCTAAGTGGCTCGCTAGGCCGAAAACCTGAAAGGGCGACCTAGGCAAAAGTTAGAGCACAAAAAATTTGAAATTATAAAAATTGAGCTCGCAAGGTTGAAAACCCAGAAAGGGCGGCCTTGGCAAAAGTTAGAGCGTAAAAGGTGAGGGTTAATACACGAGTGAACCTGAGCCGAACTACGTAAGGCTTGATTCCCATCTTCGGGATACGTAGGCAACTTCATCCTGAAGTCCAGCCATAAACACTTCCAAATCGACTTTGTCCTTGTGATCATGTTTGGTCATCTTTGTCTATTCTGCATTCAAGAGCTCGGTTGTGATCTCCAGTGCAGTGCTATTCAGACTAGGGGCAACTTTCCAGTTGTTGGGATCCGGGGTTGTACATCTCAATGATAGATCTCGGGCGTGTCCAGTTGTGATCCATATTGAAAATGGTTTTGAAAAGTTTTAATAAAAGTTGATTTTGCTCAAATTAATCTTTTTACGACTTAGACCACTTTTGACCAAACGAAAATTTTCAGTACCCACAACCTTCAATTACATTGATTTCAGTACAGAGTTCTCCCTACTCTTGAATACAAATTGAAGTTGCTTTTTATTACATTCATAAGAGAAACTTGAAAGTACTAATTAAAGCAAATAAATTCGGGGCATAGTCAGGTGTTCCTGCGTCCTCCCAGAGCTGGTCGAAAGCCTTTGATGCAAAGTAGGCCCAACCTGTGGCCTCTTCATTCAAGCCAACCAATGCACTCATCAGAGAGGGGTGCAACTGAAAGTAGAAGCGGGGGCAAGAAGCTCTCTCATCCTCCATGCTGTGGCATACCGGGCCAGCTGTGCGCCTCAGACCGGAAATGCAGCAGGGTACTCTATTCCCTCTTCTGGGCAAGTCTGATCATGTTCGAAACTGGCGCCGAAATCGGAAAGAGAAGTAAAAGACACAGTGTGTCAGGCTGATCAACTGAATCCCAGGCTGGCGGGTCATACTGTAGCTCATCGCCAGTAAATTAAGCCAGGGGCAGCGCCAAGCAATATTGGTAGTGGACAAACTGCACATCCAGTCGCACCATCATCCCTCATCAGGGGCATCGACTAGGCGTCGTCGGAAGAAATAGCTGCGAGCTGAATATGCTGGGCATGAGTCCACAATCTTCAACTTATCCATCAACCATATCTGGGGAGGGATGAAAAATGAGAGATTACAGAATAGAGAGGTGTACATTGAGAGGAAAAGTGAGAAAAGGGTTTTGAGAGAAAAAACCGAGCCTGAGGGTCGAGTGATATGAGAAATATATGTGAGATGGGTGGGAAACATTACCTGCAGTAGTAGTGGACTCCTCGCGAATCTAGTCGTCTCCCAGCAATGAAAAGCGTCCAAACCCATCAACGTCTCAGCTAGTGTCATGACAATGCAGCTCTTGCCCTCTTTTAAGCCCTCGGTGACTTCAATCAAACGAGTGCTAAACCCACCAAAGCCTGGGGCAAGCAAGAAATGAGACAACATGCACAAGCAAAGCGCATGTCGCCGATAACCCTGCCAATGATGATCGTCGCAGTCACCGACATCAGAAAACCGACGAATCAAGCTCGGAATGTCTAGCTCTCTATCGTGAATCAATGACCGAGCATCATGCAAAGTAAGGCCGCACATCCTTCCTAAGGCTTGGACATAGCCAAAGCGAAATTGAGGCAAGATTTCTTCATCGTGCTCGGATTCCATTAAAGCTTGGAAGTCCTCGAAAGTGGGACACATCTCTTGCCCGCCAAAGCTAAAGACGTGTGTTACCAGATTCCAAAACCTTGCCGCGGCATGAAGGAACGGAAAACGCAGCGGGATGCGACTCAACGTGAATAGTGCATTGATTCCGAAGCCCAAAAATTCAGCTTTTCCGAGCCATCCAAGTTGGCAATCCAATTTGTGAGATTTTGGACAAGAAGTGTTTCCTATTTGGTGCAAAAATTGAGTTGAAATGGAGAAAACTATGAAGCTGGGGCTTTTGTAGAAGATAAGGTGTTGAGTGGAAGACAGGTGGCAGCATTTCTGGAGGTTCGTGCCACTTTTGGCCGATCGGCCAAAAATAGTGCCAACCAACCATCTTTTTAAGCCGATTGGCTAGTAATGATGGCCGATGGTCATTTCTTGTGGCCGATGGCCTCTCACCTTGGCCGATGGCCCTTCCTTTTGTTCTCTGAGTTGTCTATGTGTTGGAGATGTTGAGAACTTGTGACTTGTGAAGTCACGCCTTTCGGTGATGATTTTGCGAAGTCACGCCTGTGCTACTTCAATTTGTTTATCGAGTTGTTGTACTTTTGTTTATCGAGATGTATTTCGTGCTCTTTAGTCTTTGTCTTGCTTATTGAGTTGTATTTACATTTGGTTAGCTTGTCAAGTTCTTTGTTTTTCTTATCGAGTTGTTTTGTTGTTAGTTGGCTCACTACCTGATTAATGCAATTCGAGTGTTTAGTTTTCAAAACAAAGTTCAATCTCATTTACATGTTATGTAATGTGATGCGATGCGATGCGATGCTTAGAATGTACAAATGTAACACTTTTTCAACAAAAAGAGCTGTTTCATTCCATCATGTTTTCTTTTGCAAAGATACATAGTTTTGAAGAAACATAAAATCTGCCTGACACAGTACAATGTGCTTAAACTACTAGCAAAAAGAAAAATGAAGCAAAAGAGAAGAAGAAGAGCAACATCTGGATCGGTGCCGGTCGCCTCAAGTGCGGGAGTCCCTCCTTGTCCTCTTCCTGAGACGAAGGTCCAGGATCGCTACCGTCAGCTCCGCCGTCAAAATCTGAGCCCGAGCCATCCCCAGCCTCATCTTGAGACGACGCTGCCTCTGCATCAGACTCGTTGTCATTTGGAATAGGCGCTCGTGAGCTACTCCCAGAGTGAGTACGCCCGGCTCTGCTGCGGCTGCGTACCGAGATCCCTCGTTCTGCTCTCCCCGCTCATCGAGCAGGTACAGAATGGTCCTGCTGGAGCACCCCCTGCGGCCGGTATTTGAAATGGGGCCTGAAAAGAACAATTGGCAAACGCATCAGTTATGCTATGCAAAGTCGTGTATGAATACCGAATACGGTGTATGAGTACAGTGTATGAATGCTGTGAGCAGCGTATGAATGCCAAGTACAGTGTACGAATGTTGTGAGCAGTGTATGAATACCGAATACAGTGTATGAGTACAGTGTATGAATGCCGTGAGTAATGTTGTGAGCAGTATGTGAGTTACAGTGTATCAGTGCCGTGAGTGGTATGTGAGTGCAGTGTATCAAGTGCCGTATTGATAATGTGATGTATCAGATCAGTATGGAACAGAATGCGCAAAGTTTTGGGACTGAGTTTGAAGGAACTTACCGGGATACCGTAAATGCTGAGCAGGTCCATGCTCCTCTGCAGCATCCCTATCACTGAGGCTGACAGCTCCAGAGCCTGTCCAGTGTACTCAATCGAAGCCTGCAAAAGTGTTGAAGTATTTAGTATTCTGCGGGATATCAAATGAAATGAAATGACTGTACAGAATGCAAAGTATAGTACATACCGGGGTCGAGCCACGAACTCCGACGAGCTCATGATCAGCCGGAGGAGGAGCGATGGGTATCTGGTAAGTCTCTGCACCCTGTCCTCGGCATGTCATGGTGGTGGGCAGCTCTGGCCACTCCGCTCTGCGTCCCCTCCGGGAACCACTCCGGTTACGGGCCTGAGTAGCCCTCAGTGCTCCTACTCCTCCCACAGGGGCTGCAGGCCTCTCCCTCCCGACTCGACGAGCACTGGCCAAAGGTCGCATAAGATGAGTCTGAATAAAGTCGGTGTAGTCGCCCTCATCTCTGAAAAAGTCAGCGTCCCAGCCGATGGTGAAGTCGGTCATCTCCTCCGGGGTGTACCTCTCGGTATGCCTCATATGGGTGGGAGGTGGCCTCAGAACTATCTGCTCTGGTAAGCCGAGGGTCTGCTGTAAGAAGCTCTCTCCCATGTACCAAGCTCGACAGACCGGACCCTCCAGCAAAACCCTGAATCGGGCAATCTGCCGAGCACCCGCATACTGATCTCTCACTGCCTTCGGTAACGTGGCCCAGGGCTGCCAGGTGATCTGGAAATGACAGGATATACAGTTTGTTATATGTTATTGAAAGTACAATGTAAAGCGAAGCTTAAATAAATTGTAATGTTTGAAATACCTCTGCTGTGGTAATGGTATCGAAGTATCTGCGAAAGAATAGGAAAGACTCCCGCGGCCTCCGTTCGCACCTCACATCGTATCGATGAGAGTATGGGACAACGAGGGGCATCTCCACCTCTGGCTCTGGAGCAAGCCTCGGAAAGTAGGCATACACCAACAACTACAGAATGTAACAGGGTAAGAATGAGTATGCTTATCAGTAAGGCGATATGCAGATAATGCAGAAACCAGAGAATGGTGTGTAGTGTATTGTGTAGTGTGTGCAGTGTACAGCCAGTGTAAAGCAGATTGCATGTATGCAGTGTGTGTGGTGTACAGATAGTGTAAAGCAGAACTGTAAAATAGAAAGGCAAGGTGTACCTCCCAGGCTCACCAGTAGCCTCCGAGCAGATGTCCGCTGCGGCGGGATGAAGAGCTCATGTATCCGTAAAGCGTGGCCAAGCCTGCGCCGCCCCAGTTGTAGCGCTTGATCCGCGTCACGTCTACCAACGCGCTCAACAAACAGAGGGCAACCGTGTTCGCCCGGTCGGCGAATAAGGTGGTGCCCAACAAGAACATAATGAATCCTCGGGCGTACAGCTCCACCTCCTCGCGGGTCATCGGCATCTGTATCCGAAACTGGTCCTCGAACCAAGAATACCTCACGAACCCTAGCCGGGAGAGAGGTGGTCGAGCGCCAAGCAAAGAAGATCTGGGCAGCGTCCCACTCACCCATGTCGGTGTCGAAGGGAATCGAATCACCCCTACTCCAATGCCAGTGAGCATGGAGAAGTCGAAGGGAGTCATCGTCATCTCCCCCATTGCGGAAAGGTGGAAGGAATCGGTGGTGTCCCACCACCACTCCACCAGCGCGCCAAGAAGGGGCCTACTCGCAGTGAGGTGCGAGAGTCCCATGCAGAAAATGCCGAAGCTGGCCTCGTCAACAATCTGGCGAACCTCGTCGGGCAGCTCCATGTACCAACCTCGGGCAATGGTGTTCCCATACCCTCGAAAGGCATAGGAATCTCCCTGTGTTAAGACAAACAGATGCGAAGCAGTGTCAGAAATACAGTGTTTCAATATGTTCAGAATTGATAAAAATGCAGTGTGTGTGCATGTGTTCGAGTTTACACAGATATCGTGTAAGATTGTGCTCAGGGTGAACTAAGCATGTGATGTATTAGTGTGTTTGGGTTATTCAGTTAAAGAGCATAATTGGCTATTCAAGATATCTGATTTACATGGCAGAAAATAAAAGAGGGGAAGAGTATACCTCAGCAGCGCCGTAAGAAAGGTGCGACTTCGACTCGCGTAGCAGGAGCTCCAATGGCGCACCTCGTGCATAGCTCCTGAACTGGCGGATGCTATCGGGAGGCAGTATGTGTATTGCGGGCCGGTATGTCGCCGGGTCTAATGGTCAGACACTGAGCGGCAAGAGCTCGACCTCAGGATCTGTATCTATCTCTGAGGGGAGTCCCACCCCGTGGAATATCGTCCGCCATCTTGAGAAGAGTGCAAAAATGGCCGAGGGTATGAAAAGTGGGAAGAATGCCGAAAGTCAACCCCGAGGGGTGAAAAATGGGAGAAAAGGTCGAAGTGCGGAAAAAAAACACGAAAACCAAGGCTAATTCGGGGGAAACAAACCCCAAGTGATGGAAATCAAGAAAGGAACACTGAAATCGCGTTTCGTTTGGTTCAAAGTGTTTGAAACGAAGAGGGTTTCGCGAATCGGAAGTTGCGGGAGGCTTGAAAATGGGAGAAAAGCACGGATTGAAGGGAGGAAAATGACCTAGAGAGAGAGGGAAATGATTTTCGACTAAGAGGAAGTGAGGAAATAGGGTTTGGAACCCTATATTTAAAGACCTGAAGCAAATGGACAAAATTGCCCCGAATCTGCCACTTTGGGTCAATCGGCCAAATTGTTAGCCGATCGGCTAAATTGTTGGCCGATAAGCTCTTCTGATGGCCGATGGATGGCCGATGTCTTCCCCTTGTGGTCGATGCACCTCCAATGCCCTTGTTTGGGTTAGTTCTGTTGATTTGGTACCCTCATTTTTCAAGAAAGTGCAAGAAAATACACTTTTGAAGCTTAAGCGGCCTTCGTGGGTGGCCCCGAACCGTGATGTGCGGTACTCGATACGCGTGTATCCTTTTTCGTATCCTTTTGTATATTGCGAGATTCGAAAATTGCTTTGAATATGTTGCATTACAATGTTTTGTCATGTTTGTAATAAGCGCGCTTGTTATACGTCTTTTCGCTCTTGCATTGAGCATGCCTCATCTTGTTTTGAAGTTGCATCTCAACATCACGAATAACTTGGCTTTACCATGCTTATGTTGAATATGTGCCTCTCTTTGTTGTCGCATTGTTATGCACACACTATATGTGTTGTCGCGCACGTTTCGTCGCATTGTTATGCACTTTTCCTTGCATTGTTATACACATTGCTTGCGTTGTCGCGCATGCTTTACTTACATGTGTTTATGCATTTCCTTGCATTGTTATGCACATTACTTGCCTTGTCACGCATGCTTTACTTACATGTTTTTATGCAACCCATGGCTTGCGTTGTCACGCATGCCTCTCTCGCATTGTTATACACATTGCTTGTGTTGTCGCGCATGCTTTACTTACATGTGTTTATGCACCCCATGGCTTGCGTTATCGCGCATGCCTCTCTCGCATTGTTATACACATTGCTTGCGTTGTCGCGCATACTTTACTTACATGTGTTTATGCACCCGTTCTCGCATTGTTATACACATTGCTTGCGTTGTCGCGCATGCTTTACTTACATGTGTTTATGCATCCGTTCTCGCATTGTTATACACATTGCTTGCGTTGTCGCGCATGCTTTACTTACATGTGTTTATGCACCCATTCTCGCATTGTTATGCACATTGCTTGCGTTGTTGCGCATACTTTACTTACATGTGTTTATGCACCCCATGGCTCGCGTTGTCGCGCATGCCTTTCTTGCGTTGTTATGCACCTTTTTATCCGCGTTGTCACGCACACTTATGTTACATTGTCATGCATCCCCTTACTTGCGTTGTCACCCATGGTTTATTTGCATTATCATGCTTGTTTCAGTTGCATTGTTATGCACCCCTCGCTTGCGTTGTCGCGTATGTTTTACTTGCATTGTTATGCACCTTCTCACTCGCGCTGTATATGCATGTGTTTATCTTATATTGAACTGATTTCTTGATCTAACGTTGAACATGTGTTTCTACTATATTGTACCTGTTGAATTTCTTTCTTTTGCAGGCATGATATTGTATGTACGGTTCATTTGAAGTTGGTGAAACCGGACGATATTGTATGTACGGTTCATTCAAGAGAAGTCCCGGCTCAGTTTCACCGCAACCTTTCTCCACTCGCATGCCGCGTTTGGACGTTCTCGCACTGTTATGTGCATCGCGCTTTCTTGCGCAACCTTTCTCCACTCGCATTTGGCATGCGTTTGGACGTATCTCACTCCTCTCGCATTTGACACGCGTTTAGATGACTGTACTTTCTTGCACAGTCCTTTCCTCTCCTGCATGTGATACGCTGAGAGATGTTGTGTTTGAGACTCCGGTGTCCTCGGTAGTCACTTTTAATCTTCTCTGCATGGACGCAGTAAGAATTGCATAATTTTCTTATATCCTTTCTGTTGGAATGTGTAGGACTACTCTTTCTTATTCGCTTGCTTAAAATGTTGTATTTGTTTTGCATAAATACTTCATTATAGCTCTCTTTACATGATCATAAGTTATGTTCAGCATTGTGCATGTCATTTGCATCTTGCCCCTGCCTGTGAGCACATATCTTTGTTATCTTGTATGTTTGTCTAAGTCTTCGGCCTTGTCAAAAATGGGTCGTCTCTGAGCTTTGACATTCACTCCCATTATCTTATGACTTTTGAGTTCTGTAAAAGAGGGGCAACTGTAGACACCCCATTTTTGACCATCCTCAAGACTTGGACGTCATCGTTTGAACACTCGATGATCATCCATGCTCGTGTTCGTTTTGAGTTCCTGAAGGTCTCGGCCGCGCGCCTTAGGATCTCTCAACTTGTCTGTTTTGTGCTTGGTTGTGGACCAAGGACTTGTGCTTTTGTTTCTGAGGGAATAGGGTGGCTTGTTGGCCATCCCTACAACCCATCGGCTAAGGCCTTGTGCCATCGGCCATGTTTTCTTGCCATCGGTCATTTGTGGTGGCCGATCGGCACTCTTTTTGGTCTATCAGCACTTCTTTTGGTCGATCGGCACTGCTTTTGGTCGATTGGCCATATTTTCTGGCTGAGACCTTCTATTTGCTTTTTCAGATATTTTCTTGGCAGCTGTGATAGCTGGTGAGCACAGATCTCATCCTCCATACACGTGTATGTGTAGACACCCCATTTTTGACCGTCCTCAAGACTTGGTTGTGCTTGTAGGTACATCCAGCCACAAGTTCGATTGCTCGTTCAGTACTCGACCTTCACAGCGGAACATCACAGGTTTGAGCTTTTCAAACCTTGTATCCTTTCTGCCCCATTCTTGGACCATATGTTGGTCCTTTCAGCATAATTCTCATGGTTCATTACCGGCCACTCTCTGCCTCTGCCGGCCATGCATTTGTCCATGCCTGCCATTGATGAAGCCTGCCGGCCATCAATGAGGCACTGCTGGCCACCACTGATGGCCGGCAGAATACCTTGTCTCAGCAGTTTTCACGCCAGATCTTTTGAGCCAGCTGGTTTTCACTCATCCCTCCTCCATACACGTGTATAAAGGGATGAAGCCTTTTTCAAGCTTGTTTAACAAGCTTTGCATTACTCTCTTCTATATAAGGAGAAGCTCCTCCTTCATTTCAGAGGTTCAGAATTTTGAGGTTTGAGTTATACATATAGCTTTGTATCTATATCTCTCTTTGGTTTTTGTTTTGTGCCTTAAAAGTGTCATTTTGTCTCACTTTTGTACACAAACACACACTCAAACACCATCCTTGTGTTGCTGAGGCTTCTTGAGGTTTGTTTTGGTGTTCTTGGATTGGTTTGAGCTCAAAGAAGTTGCTGGAGTTGCAGCTTTAAAGGTGGTCTTCAAGGGTGAGTTTCTAACCCTTAAATCCCCCATTTTTGCTTAAGCTTTTGAGCCTATTTGCATGCTGGTTTAGGACTAACTCTTTACTACAAAAAGTTTTGATTTTTGGTCCTTAAGATCTTTGTTTGAGGTACCTTTTGTGTTTGGGGTTGTTTACCCCCTCTTAGGCCTTGTTTTTGTGCCTTCTTTGTGAGCCTTTGGGACCACCTTGTTTTGGCCTTCTCACCACTGAAACTTAGAGGAATTTCAGTGGTGGGAAGGGTGTTTTGAGGTCCTAAAAGGGAGAGGGTCATCACCTCTCCTTGTGTCTTCAATACTTGCTTCATATGCCTCATGTTTGAGCATGTTTGTTAAGCTTATGTTGGCCATATCTTAGCTTGTATTTGGGGTTATTTTGCTGTGGCATGCCTCTGTTTTTACTTGATTTTGTCACTCCATGGATGCATAATACACTTGTAGTGTAAATCACACAAACTAGTCTTGTATGCTTCATGAAGTAGCATGTCATTCTAGCTTGTTTTGACTCCATTTCAGTAGGTTTTTGGTGTTGTTTTAGCATGCCATGACTCTGTTTTGGGTGGGTTTGATGGCCCCTTACATGCTCCATACACGTGTAGTGTAATTCCATAAATTAGCCTAGTGTGTCTCATGCTTTAACATGTCATTCTAGCATGCTTTAGGCTTAACTTCAATAAGCTTTTGTCCATGTTTTAGCATGCTCTAGCTCTGATTTGTGTTGTTTTGGTCATGCATGACTTGGCTCGTATAGCTGTGGTTCATTCTAGCTTGTAGGCTTTGTGCATTGAGTCCATTAGCATGTATTACTTGAACTATTTTCATGATTTGGCATCATGTGAAATGTGATTTCAGTCCATGTTTCATGATCACACACTTGCATTTATCACTTATTCAATGTGTTGGAGGGCTTGCCCCCTTTATGCCTTAACATGGATCATTGCGTATGCCTTCATGCCTAAGCTTGTGAGCTATCATTTCAATGTGTTTTTGGGGTTATTATGCCATGATATAACTCAGATTTTTGTTTCTTAAGTCATTCCATGCTTGGTCCTAATAGGTGTAGTGTAATCCACCATATTTGCCTTGTATGCATTGTGCCTTATGCCCTTCATGCTAGCATGTTTTGGCTTCCTTCCATACATGCTTTAGTATCATTTTAACATGTTTTAGGACTGTTTTGGGTTGCCTTTGCCATATGCTTCATGCTTTGTATAGCTGTAGTGCAATTGGCCTTGCTAGCTTTGTGTTTTGATTACTCATGCATGCTATCTTTGAGCTATTTAGATGATTTGGCATCATTTAATACTTCATTTCAGAGCTTATAGCATGACTATATTCCCACTTCTTTCATGTTTTAAATGCCTTTGAGTATTGTGCATTGTTGCCTTGTTTATGGCTTAGCTTGTATGCTTGCATGTCTAGGTCTTTGAGCCCCTATCTCAGCATGTTTATATCTTTGTTTTGACCTATTTTAGCTCTGTCCATGTTTGGTTCATGCATTTGTGCCACATATTGCGTGCCCCCTTTGTAGTCCTCTTTACTAGCTTCATGCTTTAAGGACCTTTGCATGCTATCCTTGTGTTGTTTGAATGATTTGGCATCATTTCATACCTAATTTCAGTGCATTTAGTGTTGTCACACTTCCATGCTTTCACTCCTTGAGCACTCTTGGGAGTTATGCTCTTAGGCCTAGTTGATTGGCCAATGCATTGTGCATGCATGCCTTGTCTTTTGGTGCCTTTGTTTTGGTGTTTGGCCTCTGATTTGGGCATGATTGAGGTCTGTCCATTTTGGTTTAAGTCCATTTTGCATGTTGCATGCTTGTTACATCACATGTTGTTGCATGCTTGGTGCATTGCATGTTGTTGCATGCTTGGTACATTGTTGCATACTTGTTGCATGCTTGATACATTGCATGTTGTTGCATGCTAGTTGCATTACATAACATTTTTTGCATGTCATGCTGCATGTGTGCATTGCATTGTGTTCAACCCGGTGTTGTGTTTGAACACAAGGTGGATTAGCTCATTTCATACTTGAAGTGATGAAATGAGCCAATCTTCCTTGATCTCCATTTTCTTTGATTTCTCATGATAAGGAAATGGACTTGGTGTTTTGTTTGGTCATGCATTTATTGATATTTGCACATGTTGGATCTTTGGCCATCATGCATCGAGATGCGCGATTGATGGTCTTGGATCCGATTATGCCCATTCCATTGATGTTTTGAAGTGATATGGGATGACATAGTGCGTACATACCCTTGGGAGACCCTCCATTTTCTCTATTTTGTGCTCTGCTACAGCTTGGTGTCACAGTACACCAGTGGCCGACACCCCCCCTATTGTTGGCTGGCAGATCTTCATTTATGGCCGGCAGTGTGCACTCTTGGTCGGCAGTGGGGTCTGCAGCCACCTCTCATGGCCGGCAGGCCATTGGTGCACTCCTCAGCACTGTTTTGGTGAGATCCAGCAGCTAGTTCTCAAGGACACCCTGTAGACAGAGCCTCTAAAGAGCATTTGGAGAGCTTTCGGGACGGGAATCGAGCATGCATCTTCAACTTCTTCAAGGCAGAGCTGAGGCGGCCTAGTTTACATATTTTAATGCTTAGCATGAGTTTGTAATTTAATTAATTCATTTGTTAATTAGTTAAATTTTGTAATAATTAGCTTAGTGCCAGCTAGTTATTCAATTTGGTTGTGTAATAATTAGTCTAATTAGATTATTAGATTAGTTGGTTAGCTTAGCGTATTCATTCTGACCCTCCGTCGAGAGGGCATATTTTTGTAATAAGCGTGCGTGTGTGTGATGCATGTCTTCCAACCCCATTTCTTTCTCCATTTTACTTACTTGGTTTCAGTGGTTAGTTTTAGGGCATGTTTCGATTAGCATCCTTATGCTTTGCATGTGTGCATCCATTCATTTGCATTGCATGCACCGGGCTCGGCGCATCATACTAACTGCATTGTATTTTCAAATACTTATTTGAATACATGTACCAAGTCGCATTTCACATGACATGATTAGAATAGCCGAGCCTATCTTAGTTGCATTTTGCATGTGTTGCATTAGCCATCTTAACATGAACTAGGATCATGCATGATTTCTAACTAGTTCTCTGTTTTGGCTTGGAGTACACTGTGGTGTTTACGCTTTAGCATACTACATGTGTGTTATTGAATTCCATGAAAGCATGCTTGCTATGAGGCTATTTGCTTATGTGATATAATTGCCTGAATGCCTGTGGGTGAAGGTTGGATTGCTTGAATCGGAACAATTCATTGAAATCCTCGATTTAGCCTACTTGCGAGTAGCAAACTTCAAACCATTTTCAAACAAACATGAGATGTTTTGTTCCAATTTAGGCGATCTAGTCTATACTTGTATGCTGTGCGCACCACATGGTAATCCTAGGCTAATAAACCGGGATAAGAACACACGTGTTTTCAAAAACAAGATATCATGCTTAGTACAGGCCGATCTTTGATCGGGTGAGCAGGGGTGCTCATTGCATGACCTTCCCCTCTCGTACCCAAGTTCCCGAGCAGAGGCAACTTTGGTGATGACGGACACGTGGCCTTAGGCACGAGTCAGGGTTTCCTAAATTTCCCAAAATAAAATATTTAGGTAGCGACTCTGTATCTGGCAAAGTAGTTCATGTTTGGCACTTCTTTATAAAAGTCAATTTTGCAAAATGATTTGCCGGATTTGGACTTTTTGGTGATTTATCGGTCTTGCATTGTACTTTGCGAGATTAGATTCAGAACCGTGACATTGAGTCCGAACTGTAGCAGCTAATGAACAAAACGGATTTTCGCGCCATATTTCGCGCGCGGAGCCCGGGACGTTCGGGTACGTCTACAGTATGGAGGGATTGAATCAAGACTCAAGCTTGTTCAACAAGCTTG
This sequence comes from Camellia japonica, assembly GCA_030407325.1. NCBI lineage: Eukaryota > Viridiplantae > Streptophyta > Magnoliopsida > Ericales > Theaceae > Camellia > Camellia japonica. The sequence goes on from JAPPVO010000016.1 coordinate 176,078,987, forward strand.
AGAATTGAATTTCTATAAGAAGGGAGACCCCTCTCCCTTTCCAGAGGTTCAAAAAAGTTGAGATACGAAACATATATCACTCTCTCTCTATATTTTATCTCTCTCTCCATATTTACCCTAGTTTGTGCTCAAAAGTGTATTTTCTTCATACTTTTGCACTAAAGCACCTACTAGAACACCATCCTTTTGTTGCTGAGGTACTTAGGAGCTGGTGTTAGTGTTTTGGGAGTGGTTTTGGTTAGAAAAGAGTGCTGGAGTTGTGTTCTTGAAGGTGTTCTTCAAGGGTGAGTCAACTAGCCTTTAAACCCTTGTTGTGGTTTAAGCTTTTGGACCTATTTGCATGCTGATTTAAGCTTAACTTTCTACTGTAAAAAGTTCTAATTTTTCATGCTTGTAATGTTTGTTTAAGGTCACTTTTGTGTTGGGGGTTGTCTATCCCCTCTTAGGCCTTGTTTGGTCTTGTTCTTGTGCCTTCCTTTTAAGCTATTGGGACCACCTTGTTTTGGCCTTCTCACCACTGAAATCCAGAGGATTTTCAGTGGTGGAAATGGTGTTTTGAGGTCCCAAATAGGAGAGGGTCATCCCCTCTCCTTATGTCTCATATGCTTGTATTGATGGCTCATAAAAGTAACATGTTTGTTAAGCTTATTTTGGCTCCATCTTAGCATGTATTAGACCTTATTTCAGCATGATATACCTCTGTCTAAGGTTGGTCTGATAGCCTCCTGCATGCACCATGCACTTGTAGTGCAATCCTCTCTATTGCCTTAACATGCATCTTGTGTTTGGATCATCATTCTTGCATGTTTTGGCTCAACTCAAAGAAGCTTTCCCTCATGTTTTACCATGCTTGAGCTCTGTTTGTTGTTGTTTTAGTCATGCATGCATTGGTTTGTATAGCCATAGTGCATTCTAGCTTGTTAGCTTTGAGTGTCCAAGTCACTAGCATGCATTGCTTAGGCCATTTTCATGATTTGGCATAATTTCATATGTGATTTCAGTCCATGTAGTGTGGTCATGCATTCACATTTGTCACATTTTCTATGCATTGGGAGGTTTGTGTTTTAAGCCTTGAACATGAGCCATTATGCACGTCTTATTGCTTAAGCTTTTGGGATGCCATCTCAGTGGGTTTTTTGGGCTTATTTTGACATGCCATAACTCTGATTTTTATTGGTTAAGTCATGCCGTGCTTGGTCTTGGTAGGTGTAGTGTAACCCTCTTTATTGGCCTTGCATGCATCATGCCTTATGCCCTTCACGTTGGCTTGTTTTAGCTTTGGCCCATGCATGTTTTAGACTCATTTTGGCATGTTCTAGGACTGTTTTGGTTGTCCTTGGCCCTTTGGGGTTTGATTCACGTCGCTTTGTTACAAGTTCCTATGCTAGTTTCAAGCTTTGAGCTTTCTTACACGCCATACTTGTCTTGCTTGGTTGATTTGGCATCATTCCATACTTAATTTCAGAGCTTATAGTGTTGTTACACTTCCACTTTTGTCACCCTTTGAGTGCCTCTAAGGGTTGTATTCTTGTTGCCTAGCTTGTGGACCAATATGTGTGCATGCATGTTTTGCCTTTTGGTGCCTTAGTTTTGGTGTTTTGGCCATTGATTTGGGCATGATTGAAGTCTGTCCATTTTAGTTTAAGTCCATTTTGCATGTTGTCGCATGCTTATTGCATTGCTTGGTACATTGGATGTTGTAGCATGTTGTTGCATGCTTGACATATAGCATGTTATTGCATGCTTGTTCCATTGTACTGTTGTTTACATGTGTAGGTTGCATTGCATTGTTTGCATGCCATTAGCTTTGTTAAGTTGTGCATGCATTGCATTGTGTTTGGTTTGGGTGTTAAGCCAAGCACGAGGAACGAGAGACGTTTCATACTTGAAGTGATGAAACGTGCCTCAATTCTCGGTCGCCAACCCTCTTGATCATGCATGATAGAGGTTAAGGCATTGATGTGTTTTTGTGCATTTCATCCATATTGATTTGTGCAACTCGGCCTCTTTGGCCATCATGCATTGAAATGCGTGATTGATGGCTTGAGAGTCGAGTACTACACTCCTTTGAGCTTCAAGCATGATAAGGAGTGTGGTTGTACAAATATTCTCTTGCAAATGTATTGCCATGCCTCTGTTTGTACTTAGTAAAATGAGGCGTTTACAGGAAAAGATGGCCGATCGGTTATCTAGTGTGCCGATCGGCTACAAATATTTGGCCGATAGTCTCAAAATTGGTCGATGACCATTATCCACTGGCCGATGGCCACCACTCTTGGCCGATGACCTCTCAGAATGTCCATGAGGTAGGTCAGAAGCATCACAGAAGTTGGCATAATTTTCAGAGGTGCAGAACAGTGCAAACAGAGGCAACATGAGGCATGGCAACGGATTTCTGAGCGAAGTCGATTGAGCATGCATATGCCCCTCTTCTCGAGGCCGTTTTAACTGCTTTGTATAGTTAGTTAATTTGTAATTAATTAATTAATGTGTTAGCTAATTTAATTCATCGTTGTAAATTCTTAATTAGCTTAGCTTAGCTAATATTCAATTTGATTATGTAATAATTAGTCTAATTAGATAATTAGATTAGTCAGAATAGCTTAGCGTAGCTAGCTTGTATTATTCATTCGGACCCTCCGTCGAGAGGGCAAATTTTGTAATAAGTGTGCGTGAGTGTGTGAATGTCTTCCAACCCCACATCTTTCTCCCTTTTACTTATCAGCTTTTGATGGTTAGTTTTAGGGCATATTTCAATTAGCATCCTTATGCTTCGCATGCGTGCATTCATCCATCTGTCTTACATGCACCGGGCTCGGCGCATCATACTAACTGCATTGTATTTTAATACATTTACTTAAATACGTGTTTAATAGCATGTTATCAAGTTGCATCTCATATGCCATCTTAGAATAGCTGAGCCTATTTCTTAGTTGCATTTTTGCATGTGTTGCATTAGCCATCTTAACATGAACTAGGATCGTGCATGATTTCTAACTAGTTCTCTGTTTTGGCTCGGAGTACACTGTAAGTGTTTATGCTTTGACATTCTTGCATGCGTGTGAGTGTTGCCATGATAGCATGTGTGGACGCGCCCTCGGGCCTCCGTGCTCTTCCACAGTTCGGACTCGTTTTGTGTCACGGTTCTTAATCTGATCTCACAATGTGCAATGTGAGATTGATAAATCACCAAAGAGTCCAAATCCGGCAAATCGTTTTGGAAAACAGATTTTTGTAAAGAAGTGCCAAACATGGACTGCTTTGCCAGATACAGAGTCACCACCTAAATATTTTTTATAGGGGAATTTAGGAAACCCTGAGTCGTTGCCTAAGGCCACGTGTCCGTCATCACCAAAGTTGCCTCGGCTTGAGAACTTGGGTACGATTGGGGAAGGTCAGCTATGAGCACCCCCGCTCGCCCGATCAAAGATTGGCCTCTACTAACCGTGATATCTAGTTTTGAAAACATTATGCATTCTTATTCCGGTTAATTAGCTAATTGTAGATGTCCCCGAACGTCCTGGGGGAAATCCCCTGTTTTGTTCATTTGGGCTCACTACAGTTCGGACTCAAATGCCACGGTTCTTAATCTGATCTTGCAAAGTGCAATGCAAGACTGATAAATCACCAAAGAGTCCAAATCCGGCAAATCGTTTTGGAAAATTGATTTTTTAGAAAGAAGTGCCAAACATGGACTGCTTTGCCAGATACAGAGTGGCCACCTAAATATTTATTTTGGGGGGAATTTAGAAAACCCTGACTCGTGCCTAAGGCCACTTGTCCGTCATCACCAAAGTTGCCTCGGCTCGGGAACTTGGGTACGATTAGGGAAGGTCAGCTATGAGCATCCCCGCTCGCCCGATCAAAGATCGGCCTCTACTAACCGTGATATCTAGTTTTGAACACATTATGTATTCTTATTCCAGTTAATTAGCTAATTGTAGACGTCCCCGAACGTCCCGGGGGAAATCCCTCGTTTTGTTCATTTGGGCTCACTACAGTTCGGACTCAAATGCCACGGTTCTTAATCTGATCTTGCAAAGTGCAATGCAAGACTGATAAATCACCAAAGAGTCCAAATCCGACAAATCGTTTTAGAAAATTGATTTTTTAGAAAGAAGTGCCAAACATGGACTGCTTTGCCAGATACAGAGTGGCCACCTAAATATTTATTTTGGGAGGAATTTAGAAAACCCTGACTCGTGTCTAAGGCCACTTGTCCGTCATCACCAAAGTTGCCTCGGCTCGGGAACTTGGGTACGATTGGGGAAGGTCAGCTATGAGCACCCCTGCTCGCCCGATCAAAGATCGGTCACTACTAAACATGATATCGAGTTTTGAATACATATGTGCTCTTAAACCGGTTATTAGCCTAGAATTACTATGTGATGCGCACAGCATACAAGTATAGACTGGATCGCCTGAATTGGAACAAAACATCTCATGTTCGTTTTGAAAAACGGTTTAAAGGTGCTACTCGCAAGTAGGCTAAACGTGGATTTGCCACCCTCAGGTGGGCTTAGAAAACATGATTTTGCCACTCTCATGTGGGCTTAAAACTCTCAATTGGTGAATTGTTCCAATTCAAATAACCCAACCTTCACCCACAGGCATTCAGGCAGTTATATCACATAAGCAAATAGCCTCATGGTAAGCATGCTATCATGGCAGTCACTCACACGCATGCAAGTATGCTAAAGCATAAACACTTATCGAGTACTCCAAGCCAAAGAAAGAAGCTAATTAGAAAACATGCATGAATCCTAACTATGCTGAAATGCCTAATGCAACACATGCAAAAATGCAACTACAATAGGCTTGGCTATTCTAAGATGGCATATGAGATGCTACAGATAACATGTATTCAACTCGGAATCGAAATACAATGCAGTTAGTATGATGTGCCGAGCCCGGTGCATGCAAAACAGATGAATGAATGCAAACATGCAAACATAAGTATGCTAATTGAAATATGCCCTAATCTAACCATCATAAGCCAGTAAATAAAAGGGAGAAAGACGCGGGGTTGGAAGACATACACACACTCACGCACACTTATTACACAATTGCCCTCGCTCGGAGGGTCCGAATAAATAATACAAACCAAACAAATGATTAACTACTCTAGCTAATTAAATATTATAAAACTTCTAATTAATTAACAAATTAGTTGCAAAAAAAAGGAAGTGGCCGCAGCCCCGCCTCAGGATGATTGGATGATGCATGCTCGATTTGCCTCGCCCAGAAACCCGTTGCCATGCCACTGTTGCCTCTGTTCGCACTGTTCTACACCTCTGAGGACTGTGAAAAATCCTGAGGCACCTCTGAACTACTCCCTGATCATTTTGGGATGCCACCGGCCAAGGTAAAGATCCACCGGCCATTGATAAATGGTCATCGACCAGTTGTGAAGCCATTGGCCAGATATTTTTGGTCGGTCGGCACTGTATGTAGTCGGTCGGCCAAATCTTCCTGCAGAATCCTGTTTTGACAGTAGCAGAGGACAAATAGTGCATGGCAAGGAAATTTCAAAGCAATGTGTGCATGGCCACTCTTCCTATCATTCTATAGACTCAAGGGAGTGTGGCCCTCGGCCCTCGAGCCACCAACCACGCATTTCGATGCATAATGGCCAAAGGCACCAAGCTTGCAAATCAATGTAAATGAATGCAACAAACGAGTGAATGCTTCACGCCCTATCATGTTGAGATCAAGGGCGTCGGCGATCGAGGATTGAGACGCGTTTCGTCACTTTGAGTACGAACACACCTCCTTCTCATGTTTGGTTTGACACCCTAAACCAAACATGATGCAATGTATGTATGCAATATGGCTCAAGTGTACAAAATGGCATCAAGTATGCAATATGAGGCTAAGTTAGCTAAACATGCAAAATACAATGCAACCTATACATGCAAATATGCAATATGCCAAGCATGCAAAATGCAATGTAGCAAACATGGAAAAATATGCAATGGAACTAGTATGTGCCAACACACAATGAACCAAATATGCAACAAACGTGCAACGAACATGCAATGGTGGACTTAAACCACAAAGGGTAGACCTCAGCCTTGCCATAAACAGTGGCCAAAAGTGATGGAAATGATGGACAAATGCTCATGCAAACATGCACACCAATGGGCCTAAAACTAAGGCATAAAAGGGAGCATTCCACTACAACTATCATGACCACACATGGCATAGATTATGCAACCAAAAATAGAGTTTCAATGCGTCAAAATACACCCCAAAACCCACTGATATGGCAGCCCAAGGACTTACACAAAAAGGCATACACCAAGGACTCAAACATGGAGCATAGGACCACAACTCTTCAAGGCATTGAAAGGGTAACAAATGCAAGCATGTAAGCATAAAACATGGATTGAAATGGCATGATAAGTGATTCCAAATCACTGAAATAGCCTAAGTAATGCACGCTAAAGAGTCACTCACCCGAAGCCAACAAGCTAAGATGCAAAGAGGCTATACAAAGTATGGAAAGCATGACCAAATCAACACCCAACAGAGCTTAAACATGATAAAACATGACCAAAAACTTCACAAAGCTAAGCCAAAACATGCAAGCATGGTGATCCAGATGCAAGATGCATCTCTAGGCAAAATAGAGGAATGCAAGGCAAGTGTATGGTGCATGCAAGGGGTCGACGAACCAACATGGAACAGAGGTAAAACATGCTAGATAAACACCAAATAACCTCTGAAATAAAGCATAAAGTCACATACAAACATGCATGGTGATTGGTCTAATACTTAAGCATAAAGAGGCAACTTTTAAGCACATTTAAAAGGAGGCAAACATGGACAAATGGCAAGCATTGTAAGCTCTGAAATCATGTTAGAAAAGGTGCCAAACCAATTAAACAAATCAAGCAAATCATGCAACCAAGCCCAAAACTCAAGGCTAGCCAAGGGGCTCAAGCCATGACCATACAAACCAAGCCTCAAAGGGCCAAAGGGACTTAAAACAGTCCCAAGGCAGACCAAAACAAGGTCAAAGACACGCTTAGATGGCATCTAAATGTCCTACACATGATGGCATACACAATTGTCCAAACATAGAGCATAAGATATTAGCCTTTTAAAGCACTAAAGGAGCATCAAATGCAAGCATATAAGCATGCCATACGGACTGAAATGACACAACTAATGGTGCCTAACCACTGAAATGATGCAAATAGAGCATGCTAGAGAATCCAATACTCAAAGCTTACAAGGGAGATTGCATGGTAGCTATACAAAGCAAGTCATGGGTGACCTAAATAACCAAAATCAGACCTTAAGCACACCAAAACATGCATAAAAGCTTCACAAAGCTAAGCCAAAATCATGCTAGAAAGTCATGGTACATCATGATGCATGTTAAGGCAATTTCATAGCATTACAAGACAAGTATGCAAAGCATGCATGATGTGTCTAAAACAACTTAAAATAGTGCTATAACATGGCAATAACCACAAATACCAACTGAGACATGGCCAACATGGACTTAATCAAGGTGCTCACACATGAGGCTAAAATGACAAGTTTTGAAGACAACAAGGAGAGGGGATGGCCCTCTCCTTCTTAGGACCTCAAAACACCATCCCCACCACTGAAATCCCTCTAGATTTCAGTGGTGAGGAGGCCAATACAAGGTGGTCCCGGAGCTCACCAAAAATAGCACAAAAAGGAGGCCAAACAAGGCCTAAGAGGGGGGAAACAACCCCAAACCTCAAAACAACCTTAAGCAAAGTTCAAAAGCAAGTAAAATCAGAACTTTTACTAGTTATACACTAAGCTTTAAAACAGATACAAGATAGGTCAAAACCTTGTGCAAAAATGGGAAATAAAAGGGTAAGGTTCTTACCCCTGAAGACCTTCTTCAAGAAGAGAGCTCCAGCACCTTCCTTAGGTCAAAACCAGCCCAAGAACTCCAAGAACAACCCTTTGGCACCTCAGCAACCAAGGTATGGTGTAACACTAGGTGCCTTAGTGCAAAACTAAGAACAAACACACCTTATACACACACAAATCAAAAGGAGAGGGAGATATAGAGATAGGATAGATACAAGACTCCTAACCCTAAAACCAGACCTCTGGAACTTCTTGGAACCCCTGAGGCGGGAGGAGAAGCCCTCCCTTTATAGGAATTCCAATCTTGCAAAGCTTACAAAACAAGCTAAGCAAGAGTGAAATCCCTCCATATACGTGTATGGAGGGGGTGCATTGTGGATGCCAGCTATCACAGCTGGCATAAAATATCTGCCAAAAGCAGATGAACAGTGGTCGGCCAGCCAAAAATGACAAATTGACCAAAACAATGGTCGGCCGACCATAAAGAGTGTCGACCGGCCATCACCAATGGCCGGTAGCAACAAAACAGGGCCGGTGGCCTCAAGCCATGGCCGGTGAGGTGTGGGGATGGCCAACAAGCCATTCCCTGCCCTCAGAAGCAAAACAACAAGTGTTTGGTGCAAAGCCAAACACAAAACAAGCAAGTCGAGAGATCCTAAGGCAAGGCGCGTAGCTGAGACCTCCGAGAACTCAAAACGAACACGAACATGGATGATCACTGAGTGTTCAAACGGTGACATCCAAGTCTTGAGGACGGTCAAAAATGGGGTGTCTACAGCATGCTTGCCATGAGGCTAACTGCTTAAGTGTTTAATTGCATGAATGCCTGTGAGTGAAGGTTGGATTGCTTGAATTAGAACAATTCATTGAAATGCGAGTTTTAAGCCCACTTGAGAGTAGCAAAATCATGTTTTCTAAGCCCACTTGAGGGTGGCAAATCCACGTCTTAGCCAACTTACGAGTAGCACCTTCAAACCATTTTCAAACAAACATGAGATGTTTTGTTCCAATTTAGGCGATCTAGTCTATACTTGTATATTGTGCGCATCATGTAGTAATGATAGATTAATGAACCAGAATAAGAACACATGTGCTTTCAAAAACAAAATATCATGTTAGTAAAGGCCGATCTTTGATCGGGCGAGCGGGGGTGCTCATTGCATGACCTTCCCCTCTCGTACCCAAGTTTCTGAGCCGAGACAACTTTGGTGATGACAGACACGTGGCCTTAGGCACGAGTCAGGGTTTCCTAAATTTCCCAAAATAAAATATTTAGGTGGCAACTCTGTATCTAGCAAAGCCGTCCATGTTTGGCACTTCTTTCTTAAAATCAGTTTTCCAAAATGATTTGCCGGATTTGGACTCTTTGGTGATTTATTGGTCTTGCATTGCACTTTGCGAGATTAGATTCAGAACCGTGACATTGAGTCCGAACTGTAGTAGCTAATGAACAAAACGGATTTCGCGCCATTCGCGCGGGGAGCCGGAACGTTCGGGCACGTCTACAGTTTCTGGCGACTCTGCTGGGGATTTAGAGAACTTGACTCGAACTCATGATATCTTGTTTTGATTACACTTATGTGTCTCTTTGCATTGCATTTGCATTGGTGCGCCTAGGACACCGTGTTTGCTGTATGCTATTCCTGAACGGTTTGCCGGAGGCCCGCTTTGAGAAGCGTTCCATAAGGCTGACCGATTGCGGGCTCTGCCACGACGGGAACACAAATCCCGATTTTTACCGGGGCACCACTTTTGACCATTCGACGTAGTGTATATCGGAATCCACAGTGACCATTCCAAGCTAGGACAGGTTGCTCCCCGATTTTAGGTTGTTTGAAACCGTTGTGTGCGTAGTGAAACCTTAGCTCCTGACAAGATAGGACAGGGAAACCCTACCCCTCCATAGGGGTGTTTTGGCTCTCAATTGCTTGCTATGTGCTTTTGGAGTACGTCTCTATAGGAATGCATGTATCAGTTTGCAAGTCTGGGTATCAGTGCTGCGGGCATCAGTATTTGGGGAATCAGTTTTACTTGCGGGTATCAGATTTAGGTTCGGGGCAGTGATTTGAGAACAGTGATTAGTGGTTGAGAACAGTTCTTTCAGCAATTTCAAGTCACTGTCATTTCTTTCAGTGGTTGAGAATAGTGATTAGTGATCAGTGGTTGATCAGTGATCAGTGGACCTGAATTCAACAATTTCTCTTTTCATTCTTGGCCACCAAAAGTTCTTCTTTAAGTCTTGGTACATTTTTGTGTTTCCTGGATGGATAGAGAATTTGGAATTGTGAGCTTCTTGGAGAATCCGTTTCTTCAAGTCACTGTCATTTGGCACACACAACCTTCCCTGAAATTTAAGCATATCATTGTCAAAACTGAATCCCGGTCTTGGTTTGGATTCCCGTTCATTCACAATTCGCTTCAGGAAGTCATCTTGTAACTATTTTTCTTTGATCTCTTCAAGGATTGCTGGTTGGATAAAAATAGCAGCTAGAACCCCACCTTGATCACGCAAGACAATATCAAGTTCAAATCTTTCCACTTCTTGGAGTAATGCCTTTTGTCTGGTGAGTAAGCAAGCTATAGTTCCACTTGATTTCCGACTAAAGGCATCAGCAACGGTGTTAGCTTTTCCAAGATGGTACAAGATTTGCAAATCATAATCCTTGATCAACTCCAACCACCGATGCTATCTCATATTTAATTCTTTGAGTAAAGAAGTATTTAAGACTCTTGTGATCCGTATACACCTCACATATGTTGCCCCATACAAATAATGGCGCCAAATCTTTAATGCAAAGACTACTGCAGCTAGTTCTAAATCATGAGTTAGGTAACTCTTTTCATGCGGTCTTAATTGACAGGAAGCATATGCAATTACCTTTCCATTCTGCATCAATACACATCCCAAACCTTTCTAAGAGGCATCACTGAAAATAGTAAAGCCATCCGTGCCGGAAGGTAAGGTTAGAATCGGTATAGTTACAAGTCTAGTTTTCAATTCTTGAAAAGCTGACTCTCTCTGTTCTATTCATTCAAATGGGACCCCTTTTTGTGTCAACTGAGTGAGGGGCAGAGCAATTTTAGAGTAGTCCTTTACAAACAATAGCATCCAGCCAGACCCAAGAAACTGCAGACTTCCGTCATATTTGTCGGTCTCGGCCTGTTTACAACGGCCTCTATCTTCTGTGGATCAACAAAAATGCCATCTTTCATTATCACATATCCCAGAAACATCACATTGTCTAGCCAAAACTCAAATTTCGACAATTTAGCGTACAATTTCTTCTCCCTCAATGTTTGAAGAGCAAGTCTCAAGTGGTGTTCATGTTCCTCTTTGCTTTTGGAATAAATTAGAATGTCATTTATAAAAACAACAATGAATTCATCAAGGAACGACTTAAAAAATCTGTTCATTAAATCCATAAAGCCAGTCGGTGCATTAATAACCCTGAATGGCATAACAAGGAATTCATAATGGTCGTATCTTGTCCGAAAAGTAGTCTTCTCCACATCTTCAGCTTTAACTTTTAACTGATGATATCTAGATCGCAGATCAATTTTAGAAAATACTTGCGCCCCTTGCAATTGATCAAACAAGTTGTCAATACGTGGTAACAGGTACTTATTCTTCACAGTCACCTTGTTTAACTCTCGGTAATCCATACAATGCCTTAAGGATCCATCTTTCTTCTTCACAAATAACATTGGAGCGCCCCATGGCGATGTACTAGGCATGATAAATTTCTTATCTAGGAATTCTTGTAATTGGGTTTTCAACTCTTTCAATTCGATAGTCGACATCCGATATGGAGTCTTGGAAACTGGCTGGGTACAGGGTACTATCTCAATAGTAAACTCAATTTCTTTGTCAACTAAATTCCCTGGCAAATCATCTGGAAAGACATCTGGAAAATCTTTAACTACAGGAATGTTATCCACATTACGTTTAGCAACCATTAGCACAATTAGCACAGAGCATAAAAATCCTCTATAGCCTTTATTAATCAACTTATTCACTTTCATGGAAGAAATTAAATATGGGAGAGGTACAACACTAACTCCATGAAATGTAAATTCAAGTAACTCAGGTAATCGAAACACAACCTGTTTGGTCAAATAGTTAATAGTAGCACAATATTTTGTTAACCAGTCCATCCCTAAGATTACATCAAAATGTGCAATATCTAAAGGTAGGAAATCGATATACAAACTCATGCCTCCAATGGTGATCTCACATATAGGATATATAGATGCACAGGTCATAGATCCTCCAGTTGGAGAGGTTACAACTAGTAGATATTTCATTGGTTCTAAGGATCTAGTTAATTTTGGAGCAAAAGCATAAGACACAAAGGAGTATGTAGACCCCGAGTCAATCAAAACATAAGCATTCTGAGAACAAATAGGAAGGATACCTGACACAACTGTCTCTGCATTCTACACATCACCCGGGACCAATAGAAAAACCCGTCCTTGCTTTAACATTTCCTTCCCCGTCATGCCTTTCGGATTCGCCCTTGGTGTTGTCACTAATGCAGTTGAATTTGCCTTGGGCTACCTTGTGCTTTGAGATACTAGTGGGTAATCTTTGATCATGTGACCCGTTTCTTCACACCGGAAACATGCACCAAAAATTCTGCAGCAAACTCCCCTATGTCATTTTCCACATTCCAGGCAGATGGGTGTATCATTCCCTTGACTTGAGCTAGTGGATAATCCCATATTCTGTCTCTTGTTCGATAAAGTGTTTGAGTTATTCCGACCCTTTTTTAAAATTGAGTCCCTGTCTCTTACCCTTCTATTCAATCACCGGTGTCTTTGCTTGTTTTAGTGCAACAATGTTCGCCTCAGCCATAATGGCTCTATCCAAGACATCAACATATTTTTCGAACTTGAGTACATTGATCTAGTCAAGGACCTCAACATCTAGGCCACCTTTAAATTTTCTAGCCTTCTTATAATCGGTGTCTACCTGTAGACACCCCATTTTTGACCGACCTTAAGACTCAGACATCACCGTTTGAGCGCTCGGTGATGATACACATTGTGCTCGTTCTGAGGTTTCAGAGTCTCGGCTGCGAGCCTTGCCTCCGGACTTCGGGGCTCTTTTGTGCTTTGCCTCGATTTGCGAACCAGGTCCTGTTTTCTCTATTTTCTCTTCCCAAAGGGAGGGAGAGGTCTCGAAGACCATCTTTCAGTGGCCGTAGGCTATGTTTCATGGTCGTAGGCCACTATTCCCGCTTGGAGACCTGTTTCCGATTTTCGGAGCCGTCAGCCGTGTGCCTTGGTTCGGGACCACTTAGCTATCTCCGTTTGCTCTGGTTTTTGGTACACACCTTGTTTCCTCTCTCTTGAGGGACACTGTGGCTCAGGAGACCACCTTCGTGGTCGTACGCCACCTCCGGTGCTTAATAGTCAGTTTTCGGGGTCCCCCTGCTGCGCGTTTTGGCCCCCAAACCTTCGTTTTGCATCGGTGTGGGTTCATTTTTGGCATGGACCCAATTTTCATTGTTAGGAAGGTGGTACGGGGGTGGGAAACCAGCAATTCTTCTTGGAGACCACCTTTCTCTTCGCCGCCCGGTTTTCTTGGCAAGTAGGTGGTCTCCCTCACTGTTGAGCCACAATTTCGGGTCTCCCATACCACCATTGTGTTGTACTCATCTGGGAGGCCACCAATATGGGTAGGTCGACCAGCTTTTCTTTCTAACCCTTTTGAACCTTGCTAGAAAGCTGGTTTTCCTCTCTCCTGGGTCACAATTTCTGGTCTCCCACCATACCACTGAGCTGCATTCATCTAGGAGGCCACCAATCTGGGGTGGCCGACCACTTTTCTTACTTGAACTTTTTGACCCCTGGTCGGCCGACCAGGGGGAGTGGACGGCCGACCACCTTAACTGGTCGGCCTGCTTCCTACTTTTTCCTCTCTCTGAGTTTGTTCCAGCTGTGCCAGCTGGGAGGCATTTGGTGCATCCTCCATACACGTGTATGGAGGATATTTGAAGCTTCCAAGAGAAGCTTTGGCCACTCTTGTCTATAAAGGGAGGCCTCCTCCTCCATTGCAAGGGTTGAACCTTTTGTTGAAGGCATGCATACACTTCTCATCATATCTCTACATCCAAGCCTCCAAACTCCATTACTCTTGCACCCTTTACACTACACCTCCTAGCACAACACCTCCACCATCCATCCAAGGACCTTGGAATTGATTTGCAGAGGTTGAAGGCTCATTACCTTGGTCCAGAAGTTGCTGAGGGTCGGCTCTACAAGGGTAAGCCTCTATTTCCCTTTTTCTTGCATTATTTTTCTTCATATCTTAGCCCTATTTGCAAGCATTTTTGGACTTCGACATAAACTAAAAAAAGATTTTTTTTTTGTGCTCCTCTTTAAGTTTGATCAAGGTCATTTTTCTGTTTGGGGTCATCTTCCCCTTTGCATGCTTCATTTCCTCATGTTTAGGGCTATGTATTAGAGCATTTGTATTGGCCTTGGTTTGGCCTTTTGGCCACTGAAATCTAGTGGATTTTCAGTGGCCAATATGTGTTTTTGAGCCCTAAAATCAGAGAGGGGTGACCCTCTCTCTCGTTGTTCTCTTTACTAGCTTTGTTGGCCTTGCAAAGGAGCTCCATTTTGCATGTTTTGAAGTCATGTTTCAGGCCCTATTTAGTGAGTTTTAAGGTCAGCATAAGCTCTGTCCAGTGCCCTTTTGGCCATTTTGAATGTCTATTATGCATGTGTAGAACAATCCTATTCAAGGCCTTTCAAAGGGGCTTTCACTTGTATGCTTCCTAGACTAATTTCAGGGCCTTTTTGGTGGGTTTTATGGCTGTCATAACCCCTTTCCAGAGGTGGTTTTTCCATTTTGTATGTCCATCATATATGTGTAGAATATCCCCTTGCATGGCCCTCCAAAGGAGCCTATCATTTTGCATGCATTGACTGAGTGTAGACACCCCATTTTTGACCGTCCTCAAGACTTGGACGCCACCGCTTGAACACTCGGTGATCATCCATGTTTGTGTTCGTCTTGAGTTCCCGGAGGTCTCGGCTACGCGCCTTGCCTCAGGATCTCTCGACTCGACTGTTTTGTGTTTGGTTTTGCACCAAACACTTGTGTTTTGCCTTGGAGGGGCAGGGAATGGCTTGTGGGCCATCCCCACACTCCACCGGCCATGGCTTGAGGCCACCGGCTGTGTTTTGTTGCCACCGGCCAAATGTTTGGCCGGCCAGCACTATAGATGGCCGGCCGGCTATCTTTCTTTGGTCAATTGCATTTTTGGCCAGCCGACTACTGTGCATCGGCTTTTGCAGATATTTTTGTGCAGCTGGCATACACTGTCACCCCCTCTATACACGTGTATGGAGGGATTTCCCTCTTGTTAGCTTCCTTTGGAAGCTTTACAAGACAAATTGTCTATAAAATAGGGGCTCTTCTCTCTTGTTGAGAGGTTAGACAATTTAGACAGCATTTTCAGAGCTTGAGCTTTAGGGTTAGGGTTTACATATATCCTCTATCTCTATATCTCCCTCTTTCTTGTGTCTAGTGTGTGTTTAGTATCATTTTTGTGCACAAACACCCACCATCACACCTTTTCTTGGTTGCTGAGGTACCAGAGGTCTTTCCTTGAAGCTTTTGGACTGGTTTGGAACCAAAAAAGCTGCTGGAACATTGTTTGTGAAGAGGGTCTACAAGGGTAAGAAACTTGTCCCTTTTTACCCCATTTTTGCAAAGCATTTTAGCCTATCTTGCATCTATTTTTGAGCTTAGCATATAACATATAAAAGTCTTGTTTTTGTCTGCTCTAAATAGTTTGTTAAGGGTGTTTTAAGCTTTGGGGTTGTTTTACCCCTCTTAAGGCTTGTTTGGCCTTTGTTTTGTGCCATTTTGATTGAGCTTCGGGACCATCGTGTTTGGGCCTCCTCACCACTAAAATCTTGAGGGATTTCAGAGGTGAGGATGGTGCCTTGAGGTCCTAGGAAGGAGAGGGCCACCCCCTCTCCTTGTTGTCCTTGAAAAGGGCTATTTTTGCCTCTTGAGGGAGCATCTAGTTTAAGTGTGTGTTGACCATGCCTTGACTGATATTTATGCTTATTTTGCCATGAAATAGCATTGTGTTGAGTTGGTTTGGACACACCTTGCATGCTTTGCATACATGTCTTGTAATGCCATCATTTAGCCTTAACATGCATCTAGGCTTTGACCCTTGTTCAAGCATGTTTTAGGCCCAGCTTTGTGAAGCTTTTGTACTTGTTTTTCCATGCTTAAGGTCTGCCTTTGGTTGTTTTGGTCGACCATGGCATGCATTGCATAGCCCCTTTGCATTTTGGCTTGTAAGCTTTAAATGTATAGACCTCTAGCATGCATCCTTGCATCATTTCAGTGGTTTGGAACCACTTGCCATGCTATTTCAGTCCACTTAGCATGTTTGTATGCTTGCCTTTGATGCTTCTTTGATGCCTTATGAGGTTGTGCCTTATGCTCCATGTTTGGTCATTGTGCATGCCCTTGAATTTAAGTCATTTAGATGCCATCTAAGTGGTCTTTAGGCTTTGTTTTAATATGCTAAAACTCTGTTTTTGGTCATTTAATTCATGCCATGTTTGGTCCTCCTAAGTGTGGTCCAATACCCCATTAGCTTGCCTTGAGTTTTGGCTATGCTAGCATGCATTGCTTGTGTTAATTAGTTGATTTGGCACCTCTATTTCATGCATATTCAGAGCTTTCAATGCATGCCATTAGTCCATGTTTAGTCTCTTTTAAGTGTGCTTAGAAGTTGCTTATTTGATGCTTAGGTGTTTAGGCCTTAACATGTACATGCTTGTGTGTGTTTTGCCTCTTATTCCTTAGCTTTTGGCCACTGTTTTGGACCTAGTTTAGGGCTGTCCAATTAATGTAAGTCCCTCCCTTCGCATGTGTTGCATGCTTGCCTTGTATGTTGTTGCATGCTTGGTCCCATTGGTATGATGTTGCATGCCTTGCATACTTGCATGTTTAGATTACATCTTGTATGCTTGTCATTAACATGCTTGCTCCATGCTTTGCATGATTGTTGTACGCTTTGTATACTTCTTTGCGTTGTCCATGTTGCATACTTAGTCGTATGCCTAAGTTGCATTGCATTAGCATGCATGCTTGGCCTCTTGAATTGCTTGTGATAGAGGTTAGGCCTCCTCGCTTGATTATGTGCATTACATTCCATATCAACATGCACACTTGATTCTTTGGGCCATCATGCATGGAAATGCATGATTGGTGGTCCGAGAATCGAGGCTCATCCTCCTTTGAGTCATACACATGATAAGGAGAGTGGTTGGTGCATACATTGCTTGAAATGCATTGCCATGCCAAGTTTGTCCTCTGCTGCTATCAAACCAGTTTCTGCAGGAAGCTTTGGCCGGCCGGCCATCTGCAGTGCCGACCGGCCATCCATCAGTGGCCGATGGCTTCACAAGTGGCCGGTGACCACTCACTTTTGGCCGGTGACCATCCCACATGGCCGGTGGTGTCCCCCAATGTCCAGAGAGTGCACCTTGGGACTTGTGCAATTTTCAGAGGAGCAGAGCAGGGTAAACAGAGGCAACTTGTGTATGGTGATGGATTTCCGAGCAAACCCGAACACGCATGCATTGGACCCTCTTCCCGAGGCTGCTGTTTACTGTTTTCCTTAGCTTAGTTAATTTGTTAATTAATTAAGTGGATTGTAATATTTAATTAGCTTGTAGGTTAATTAATTGTATTATTATTTCGGTCCCTCCGAGCGGGGGCAAATTTGTAATAAGTGTGGGTGCGTGTGTGCATGTCTTCCAACCCCCACTTCTTTCTCCCTTTTACTTACCTGCTTTTGATGGTTAGTATTAGGCCATGTTTAATTTAGCATACCTTATGCTATGCATGCGTGCATCATTCATCAGTATTGCATGCACCGGGCTCGGCGCATCATACTAAATGCATAGTATTTCAAATCTAACTTGAATACATGCTATCTGTGCATTCCACATGTCATCCTAGGATTAGCCGAGCCTATTCTAGTGACATTTTGTGTGTGTTGCATTAGCCACTTAACATGGACTTGGATCATGCATGATTGCTAACATGTCCTTTGTTTTGGCTCGGAGTACGATGTAAGTATTTATGCTTTAGCATCTCGCATGAATGTGAATGTCAACATGCTTACCATGCGGCTAAATGCTTATTTGATATAAACTGCCTGAATGCTTGTGGGTGAAGGTTAGATTGTTTGAGTTGGGACAACTCATTGAAATCCGTATTTTAGCCTACTTGCGAGTAGCGAATTCCAAAGCGTTTTCCAAACAAACGGATATGCAATGCCTCGTTCCAAATTAGGCAATCTAGTCTATACTTTTGTGTTGTGCGCATCACATAGTAATTCTAGCTAATTAACTGGAATAAGAACACGTAATGTTTTCAAAACAAGATATCACGGTTAGTAGAGGCCGATCTTCGGATCGGGCGAGAGGGGGTGCTCATAGCTGACCTTCCCCAATCGTACCCAAGTTCCCGAGCCGAGGCAACTTTGGTGATGACGGACACGTGGCCTTTGGCACCGAGTCAGGGTTTCCTAAATTCCCCCATAAAAAATATTTAGGTGGCGACTCTGTATCTGGCAAAGCAGTCCATGTTTGGCACTTCTTTTCTAAAAATCTGTTTTCTCAAAACGATTTGCCGGATTTGGACTCTTTGGTTCAGATTAAGAACCGTGACATTGAGTCCTGAACTGTAGTGAGCCCAAAATGAACAGAACGGGATTCATCCTCTCGGGGCATTCGGGGACGTCTACAGTTTCTGGCGACTCTGCTGGGGATTTAGAGAGCCAGACTCGAACTCGTGATATCCTGTTTTGATTTCATTTATGTGTCTCTTTGCATTGCATGTGCATTGGTGCACCTAGGACACCGTGTTGGCCATCTGCTATTCCTGAGCGGTTTGCTGGAGGCTCGCTTCAAGAAGCGTGCCATAAGGCTGACCGGTTGCGGGCTCTGCCAGTATGGGAACACAAACCCTGGTTTTACCGGGGCACCCTTTTGACCATTCGACCTAGTACATATTTGAAATCCATAGTGACCATTCCAAGCTAGGACAGGTTGCTTACCCGATGTTAGGTTGTTTGAAACCGCTGCGTGCGTAGTGAAACCCTAGCTCCTGACAAATTAGGACAGGGAAACCCTACCCCAACATAGGGGTGCTTTGGCTCCTTTTTACATGCTATGTGCTTTTAGAGTGTATCTCTACAGTGGAACGCACATACAGTTTGCAAGTGTGAGTATCAGGCCTGAGGGCACCAGTAGTGAGAATCAGTTATATCTGTGGATATCCGATTCAGTGTTTTGAGGCAGTGATTCAGGGGAACAGTGATCAGTAGTAGAGTACAGTTGTTCGGCTACACCTGTGTTTGATCTGTTTGGGCTGAAATGCTGCTTGGTTTTCCTTTCAGTTCAGAGAATTGATCCAGAATAGTCAGTGTTCCCCCTTGCTGAGGCAAGACAGATATCTGATCCGTCAGTCACCGCTCAGAACAGTGGACCTATGATGACGCAGAATTCGGAGGAGATTGTGGTTATGACAGCCGCATTAGATCAAGGAATCACTCTGTAAAGTGAGACCAATGTTGATGTGCCGCATCCACCCAGGTCGCCTGCTGCGCACCCGGTCTGGACCCCCCAGTTGTACCAGGCTCGTGAGCCCGCCACATTCGAATTGATGGGGATGATAGGTGACCTCCAGAGGTCTGTGGCGGATCTCGCCTACGGAATGTCAGCTTCGCTGCCAGCCGCACCATATGCCGGGCATTTTGTACCCCAGGAGCCCCCATTGCTGGGACGGATTGTGATCGAGCTTAGCCAACCGAGATAGCCTCCAACTATAACAATGACGTATCAACATCAACCCAAACCCTCGATCAGGCTGAGCCCAGAGGTAAGGACAAAATGAAGGCAGATGCCGATCCCATTGAACAACTGTTGTGGGCAGTCGAGGCTTTGAAAGCCGGGGGGATAAATAAACAGCAAGTATTCGCAGTCCTGACCAAAACTGTGGATGATGCTTTCCCCACTCCAGCTGAAGGCAGCACCAGCCAATCAGAAAACCGGGATAGACCCCGTCATGCCAGAACAGTTCCTTCCACTCCCAACCCTGCACCTGGGAAAGATTAGAAAGTCAAGGCAGTGCCTGCCGACCCGTTCGCTAGTGTGTCTAGCAAGAATACTCAGACTTCAAAGTACCTGCCCCGAGGGCGCAGGGTCTTTCACGCTCTCTACATGCCTCTGTCCAAGGCACTTCAGATCTTAGCCGAAAGGGGGCACCTTAAACCCTTGGAGCCTCGGCCTCTCCCGAAGAATCTCCCTCCCACACATGATGCTGCTCAGTACTGCGCGTACCACCAGCAAACAGGTCATGCTACCGATAATTGTTTCCGCCTCCGTCATGAGGTGCAAGATTTGATCGACAACGAGGTTATCCTCCTGCCCACCTCAGCCAAGTCCGTTACTACCCAGCTATTTGATTTTGAGGATACTGATACTGCGAGTATGTAATCAGGGAGTGAACTACCTGCGGGCAGCGCTGGGTGTATTTCGGATGTGGCGTCTGGCACGCATTTCTGAGCATCCGCGATTGCTAGTTTTGTAAATTCTGGCTTGGGTGTCGAGTCAGTCTTTTGTTTTGTTTTGAGTCTGTCTCTTTGTCTTGAGTCAGTCCTTTTGCTTAAGGGTCTGTCTTGTTGTAGCAAGTCGGTCCCCTTGTATAGAATGTCGGGTGGTTCCGGGGTTGTTGCCTCGAACACCGTTTTGTTTTGTAATTACCCTTTTGCTTTCCTTTTGAGTCTGTCTCTGCTGTGGAGCCAGTTGCAAACCCGGAAATTTGAATGAAACAGCTGCGGCTATCATGTTTCCGTGCTTATTGCTACCTTGAGCTAGTTGTGCTAGAGGATTTGGATCGAACGGCAGTACATTCCACCTGCTCTCCTGTGCCCTGAAAATCATTATAATGACCTAAGTTTTTCAAAACCTTTTTAAACACCGTGGTGGTGAAAACGAAGAGGAAGGAATTCCTCGGGTTTTACAAAACTTTGATCAATCTGAGAGAAAGAGAGGCATGCTAAGCCTTTTAATGAATGAAATCATGCTTGTTAGCGTGAGTACTGAGAAGGACCCTGGCTTGACCCAGATTGGTTCCGTACTATCTTCAGCGCGAGCGATTTGTCGCTTTCTTAAAAACTTTCAAAAACAAAATGTTTTGCGCGGCCATGCGAAGACCTGTGTGGAATCGCTCTTGAGATTATGCAGCCTAGGATCGCTCTCAGCCTCAAGATCCAATCCGTCTATTTTCGAACCTTGAACCCATTCAGAATGTTCAACGATCAACCGTCATGTGAGGCCCATGTGGCCAGGTTTGAAGCAGCCGTCGAACAAGAGGCACCAAAATCAGATCAAGATGGTCGGATCTCACCGCAAGAAGCTCGAAGAGCCAAAGATGAATCCTTCTGTAGGTCAATACAACAGCTATCCTCCTGGATACAGAGGGCTTCAATCTCAAAACCATTTGGCATGGACTTGTTACACTTTTACCCTTTGAGAGGCTCGCTGGGCCGAAAACCCGGAAGGGCGACCCAGGCAAAAGTTAGAGCAAGAAAAAAAAAGAAAAAAGAAGAAACATACGAAAAAAAAATAATAAATATATACAAAAGCAAAAAAATATATGCAAAAAAAAAGAAAAAGAAAAAGAAAAGAACAAAGCTCGCAAGGTCGAAAACCCGCATCGGGCACCTTGGCAAAAGTTAGAGCCTAAAAAGTGAAGGTTAAAATACCCGAGTGTACCTTAACCGGAACTACGTAAGGCTTGATTCCCATGTTTGGGATACGTAGGCAACTTCATCTTGAAGTCCAGCCCCCAACGCTTTCATAGCGTCTTAGTCCATTGTAATGGTTTTGATCGTTTTTGCCTTCTCTGAATCCGATAGTTCGGTTGTGATAACCGGAACTACGCAGTAAACTTCCTCTTGAAGTCCAGCCACCAACGCTTTCACGGTGACTGTGTCCATATATTGGTTTTGACCGTCTTCGTCTTCTCCGTGTCCGAGAGTTCGTTTGCAGTCATCACCGATGGGGACTGGTTTTCAACATGTTGCGGCATCATCCAAACAAGGGGCAACTTTCCGTTGCCATGAGTTGCCATGAGTCACTATTTAAACCAGGGGCAACTTTCTATTGCCATGCAGCCCTTTCAAGCAAGGGGCAATTTTCCATTGCCTCCGATCCGAGGTTGCGCATCTCGAGGGTAGGTTCTATGCTCGTTTAGCATTGGCTGTTCGCAAGAATAGTTTTTGAAAATTTTTACTGAGGTTGACTATTTTCTCTAAAACTATTTCATTTTTCAAACTAGACCATTTCTGGACCCAAAAAGGAAAATTTTCAGTGCTCGCAGCCTGACTTGCATTATTGCAAATCAAAAATCGAACAAGCGTGTTAATTTAACTCTCATTTTGATCAAAATTGTTTTAGTAGAAAACCAAAACAAAAAATGATCAAAATTATGAACTAGGGACACAGTTGAGCCAGACTCCCTGTCTTTCCCCCGATTGCCAATACCTGCCAGAAAGACACTTCATTTGCCAAAAGAAGACATCACTGAAGTTGTCTATAAAGGGCTGAAAGCCTTCAACATCCTCCGAACGACGAGGTGTAAAGCCAAGTGCGAAGCACAAATTGGGACAGATCAAGATACACCATTTCCTGTCTGGAACATCGACTAGACGTCACTGGAAGAAATAGCCGCGAGCTAATAGTGTTGGGCGTGAACCCACAACTTCCTATTCATCCATCGATCACCCTGGGGAGGGACGAAAAATGAGAGAATAAAGAATAGAGAGGTGTAAGTCGAGAGAAAAGTGAGGAAAAGGTTTTGAGAGAAAAACCGAGTCTGAGGGCCGAGTGATGTGAGAATCACAAATCAGAAAGGGTGGGAAACATACCCGGGGGAACTGGCTCCTCGAGATTTGAGGTCTCTCGTTTTGTAAACATGTCCCTGTGTCGTGTCTTTTGTTTTGTTCATCTCAACTTTTGTTTTGAGTCTTTTCCGAGCGTGTCTCGTTGTGATTAGGTCGTGTGCCTTTTGTTTGAGTCTTTTTCCGCTGTGTTCAGTTGTAGGCTCGATACCCCGGTTGAAAAACCCTTTTTCAATTTCAAAAATCGTTTATGTTTAGAGTGCTGTGCCATTCTCTACATTTAGGCGAACCAAAAGAAGAAAGGGAAAATTTGGGTATCTGAGTGTGTTTCAGTCTCAGTCGATTCCGCCTTTGTATTCCGTCTTGTCAGATAGGGCTGATTGTTTAGAATTTGCCGTGTGCAGAATGAATCGAGTGCTGTATTATGGGCTGTATGCAGACTAATCTCCAGTAGAGCATGGGCTGTGTGTTCAGAATCAGGCAGTGGGTTGCTTGGGTTGTTTTACTGGTGGCTGGTTAGTTATCTGATTATTACAGTGCAAGCGTTCAATTTTCAGACAACAAATCAATTTCATTTACATTGAGGTGTAATATAGCATGATGCAATGCAGTGCAAAGTATGAAATGTAGAGATGTAAACACATTTTCAGATAAACAAAAAGTTTGTTTCATTTCATCATCTGTTTCAAGTACATAAGTTTTGGAAACAAAAATCTGCCTGCGGCAGTACAAGGTATCCTAACTACCAACAAAAAGGAAAAAGTACAAAAAAGAAGAAAAACAGCAAAATCTGTATCAAATGTCGAGTGGCCTCAGGCCTGAGGGTCCGTCCTAGTCCTCTTCCTGGACGAAGGTCCAGGAGCATCATCAGCACTGTCATCTGAGCCCGAGTCCGAGCCGTCTCCGGTCTCCTCCGACGACGACTCTGCCTCCGCCTCAGCCTCCGACCCCTAGTCATTGTAGACGCGCCCTTGGGCTTCGCTCTATAGTTCGGACTCCCTTTTGTTGTCGGTTCTTAATCTGAACCAAAGAGTCCAAATCCGGCAAATCGTTTTGAGAAAAACAGATTTTTTTGAAAGAAGTGCCAAACATGGACTGCTTCGCCAGATACAGAGTCGCCACCTAACTATTTTTTATGGGGGAATTTAGGAAACCCTGACTCGGTGCCAAAGGCCACGTGTCCGTCATCACCAAAGTTACCTCGGCTCGGGAACTTGGGTACGATTGGGGAAGGTCAGCTATGAGCACCCCCTCTCGCCCGATCCGAAGATCGGCCTCTACTAACCATGATATCCGATTTTGAAAATGTTATGTGTTCTTATTCCGATTAATTAGCTAGAATTACTATGTGATGCGCACAACAAAACAAGTATAGACTAGATTGCCTAATTTGGAACAAAGCATTGCATATCCATTTGTTTGGAAACGTTTTGAAATTTGCTACTCACAAGTAGGCTAAAACAAGGATTTCAACGAGTTGTTCCAACTCAAACAATCCAACCTTCACCCACACGCATTCAGGCAGTTTATCACATAAGCATCTAGCCACATGGTAAGCATGCTGTCATGGCACCATTCACACGCATGTGGTATGCTAAAGCATAAATACTTACAAAGTACTCCATGCCAAAATAAAAACATGTTAGCGATCAATGCATGATCCAAGTCCATGTTAAGTGCCTAATGCATCACATGCAAAATGTCACTAGAATAGGCTCGGCTAATCTAAGGATGGCATGTGAGATGCACAGGAAGCATGTATTCAAAGTTAAATTTGAAATATAATGCAATTAGCATGATGCGCCGAGCGCGGTGCATGCAATACTAACGAATGATGCACGCATGCATAACATGAGGTATGCTAAAGCAAACATGTCCTAATACTAACCATCAAAGCAGGTAAGTAAAAGGGAGAAAGAAGTGGGGGGGAGGGGTTTGGAAGGCATTCACACACTCACCCACACTTATTACAAACTTGCCCTCGCTCGAAGGGACCAAAAGAATAATACAATTTGAATAATGAATTAACTATCCTAGCTAATTAATTATTACAGACCAACTAAATTAACTAAACAAATTAATTAATCTAAGAAAGCAATAAACAGCAGCCTCGGGGAGAAGGCTCGATGCATGCGCGCTCGGTTTCGCCTAGAAATCCACTGTCATGCTCAAGATGCCTCTGTTTTCCCTGTTCTGCTCCTCTGATGATTGCCAAAGTCTCAGGGTTTGCTCTATGAACACTGTATAGTGCCACCGGCTGAAGGAGAATACCACCGGCCAGGTAGAATGGTCACCGGCCATGAATTTAATCCACCGGCCAAAGATGATAGCCGGTCGGCACTGTATTTAGCCGACCAGACAAAAATTCCTGCAAAATCTGGTTTGACAACAGCAGAGGGCAATACTTGGCATGGCAATGCATTTCAAGCAATGTATGCACCAATCACACCCCATATCATGTTTATGACTCAAAGGGACATGAACCTTGGTTCTCGGACCACCAATCGCGCATTTCCATGCGTGATGGCCCAAGAAGCCAAGTGTGCACATTTAATATGGAATGCAATGCACATAATCAAACCAAGGGGAACTCAACGTCTATCACAAGCAATTCAAGAGGCCAAGTATGCATGCTAATGCAATGCAACCTAAGCATGTTAGCTAGTATGCAACATGGAGATGCAAAGAAGCATACAAAACATGTAAGGCACGAGACAATGCAACCAACAAGCATGCAAGGTACAATGTAGGTGTTTAAGCATGCAAGCAAGCATGTGACTTCATTCAATCATGCAAGTTCAAACATGCAACAACTCACCAATATGCTACGACATACAAGGAGCATATGCAACAAGCAAAGGGATGGACTTAAACATGATTTAGGCAGCCCTAACTAGGCCTAAAACAGCGGCCAATGCTATGGAAGTGAGGTCCAAAACACACACACACATGCATGCACACAAGGTCCAACACTTAGGCACCAAAGAGCAACTTTTAAGCACACTTAAAAGAGGCTAAGCATGGACTAAAGACGTACAATATAAGCTCTGAAATCATGTTAAGATGGTGTCAAACCAAGCAAACAAGATAGGCTAAATATGCAACTATGGTCCAAAACTTAAGGCTAACAAGCCAAAATACAAAGGAGCTAAGCAATGCAAGCCTTGGTCAACCAAAACAGCCAAGGACAGAGCTTAAACATGGCAAAACAAGTGCAAACGCTTCACAAAGCTAGGCCTAATACATGCTTGAATAAGGGTTAAAACCTAGATGCATGTTAAGGCAACAAAATGGCATTACAAGGCATGTATGCTAAGCAAGCATGGTGTACCAAAACCAACTAAAAATAGAGGCAT
This sequence comes from Camellia japonica, assembly GCA_030407325.1. Lineage (NCBI taxonomy): Eukaryota > Viridiplantae > Streptophyta > Magnoliopsida > Ericales > Theaceae > Camellia > Camellia japonica. The sequence goes on from JAPPVO010000016.1 coordinate 176,105,160, forward strand.
ATTATGACATAATAAGCACAAAAATCAGTTAAGGCATGGCCAACATGAACCTAAACTAGGTGCTCCCTCAAGAGGCAAAAAGTGCCCTTTTCAAGGACAACAAGGAGAGGGGGTGGCCCTCTCCTTCCTAGGACCTCAAGGCACCATCCCCACCTCTGAAATCTGTCAAGATTTCAATGGTGAGGAGGCCCAAACACTATGGTCCCGGAGCTCACACAAAATGGCACAAAACAAGGGCCAAACAAGGTTTAAGAGGGGTCAAACAACCCCAAAGCTTAAAACACTCTTAACAAACTATTTAGAGGCCTCAAAAATAGAACTTTTATGAGTTATACACTAAGCCCAAAAACAGATGCAAGATAGGTAAAAGTAGTGTGCAAAAATGGAGAATAAAAGGGAAAAGTGATTACCCTTGTAGACCTTCTTCAACAATGGTGGACCAGCAGCTTCTTCAAGCTCAAATCAGCTCCAAAACTTCAAAAACAACCCTCAAGGGCCTCAGCTCCAAGAAAAGGTGTGATGGTGGGTGTTTGTGTACAAAACTAAGGCAAAACACACACAAAAGAGAGAGATAGAGATAGGATATGGACCAAACCCTAACCCTAGAACTCAAACCCTAAAAATGGCTGTCTAAAATGTCTTACCTTTTCTCCAACCCTTTACAAGAGAGAAGACCCTCTCTTTTATAGACAATTCTCTTGTAAAGCTTCCAAAGGAAGCTAATAAGAGGGAGATCCCTCCATACACATGTATGGAGGGGGGGGGCAGTGTATGCAGCTGCCAAAAAATATCTGCAAAAGTAGATGCACAGTAGTCGGCCGGCCAAAAATGCATTTGACCAAAAAAAGATATCTGGCCGGCCATCTGTAGTGCCGGCCGGCCAAACATTTGGCCGGTGGCCACAAAACACAGCCGGTGGCCTCAACCCCTGGCCGGTGATGGGTGGGGATGGTCTACAAGCCCTACCCTGCCTCTCAAAGGCAAAATACAAGTGTTTGGTGCAAAACCATACGCAAAACAGTCGAGTCGAGAGATCCTGAGGCGAGGCGCGTTGCCAAGGCTTCCGGGAACTCAAGACGAACACAAACAAGGGTGATCACTAAGTGTTCAATCAGTGACGTCCAAGCCTTGAGGACGGTCAAAAATGGGGTGTCTACAGTCATCATCATCAGGGACTGGAGTCCATGAGCTACTCCTGACGTGAGTGCGCCCCGCCTTGGTGCGAGAGTATACTCTGCCATCTCCATCTCCTCCGGCAGGAACAGAAGGCCTGGCTGGAACACCTCCTATGGTGGGAATCTGGAAGGGAGGCTGAAAAGTATGAAAGACAAACACATCAGTATACTGTGAGCAGTTTATCTGTGCAGAATGCAATGTATGAGTACAGTGTGTGAATACTGTGAGCAGTTTATCAATGCAGAATGCAATATGTGAGTACAGTGTATCAAATGCCGTGAGATCAGTATGTCAAGTGTTGTGTTGTGCATCGGATTATGTGAGGCAATTTATGTATGGTTTGAGACTGTGGTTGAAGAACATACCGAAATACTATAAAGGGCCAGGAGGTCGAAGGTTCGCTGTAGCATCCCCATCATGGAGGCATTCAACTCCAGGGACTGCCGGGTGTACTCAGAGGAAGCCTGCGAAAGTATCAGATGCATCAGTATTCTACGGAATATCAAATAAATTGAAAGGAAATGACTATGCAAGATGCAATATGAAGTAGTACATACCGGAGGCAAGTCGTGGAAACCGACTAACTCATGATCAGCCGGGGGAGGAGCAAAGGGGATCTGGTAGGTCACCCCACCCTGCCCTCTGTACGTCAGCGAGGTGGGCAGAACAGGCCAACCACCCCCCCGTCCCCTCTGAGCTCCACCCCTGCCACGGACCCGAGTCCTCCTCGACGCTCCTGCTCCAGCCCCTGCTCCTGGCCTAGCTGCTGGCGCCACGGGCCTCTCTCCCTCAACTCGACGGCCACCACTCAGAGGTCGCATGATATGCGTCTGCACGTACTCTTTGTAGTCGCCTATGCCTCGGAAGCGGATCGCGTCCCAGCCGATCGTGTAGTCGGCCATCTGCTCGGCAGTGAATCTCTCGGTCTCCCTCATATCCTCAGGAGGGTGAACCGGGACTATCTGCTCTGGTAACCCTAGGGTCTGGCATAGGAAACGCTCACCTAGGTACCAAGCCCGATAGACCGGGCCCTCCAGCAGAATCCAGAAACGCGAGGTCTCCTCAGCACCGGCAAATCGATCCCGAATCGTCTCTGGCAAAGGAGCCCAAGGCCGCCAGGTGATCTGAAAATGAAATACAGTTTGTTATCTACTGTTATTGAAAACATACAGTGAAAAGCGAAGCTTAAATGAACTGCAAGTTGAACATACCTCCGCGGGGGTGATGGTGTCAAAATAGCGGCGAAGAAGCTAAACGTCTCCTGGGGCCTCCGCACGCACCTCCCGTCGAAGCGGCGCGAGAACGGGACGACGAGAGGAGTCTCCATGTCCGGCACTGGGGCTAGCCTGGGAAAGTAGGCATAGACCCACAACTGCAAAGTAAATGCCAGTATGCTTATTAGATAAAGCAGAATGCAGAATAAAGCAGAAATAACAGAGCCGTGTATTGTGCAGGTAGTGTATTGTGCAGAGTGTACAGTGTGAGCAGTGCACAGTCAGTGTAAAATAGAGTATATGTGTGCCGTGTGTGCAATATACAGTCAGTGTAAAGCAGACTACAGTGTGTGCAGTGTACAGAGTACAGATAATAGAAAGCAGAAATGTAAAGCAGAGAAAAGAAATGTACCTCCCAGGCATGCCAGTAGCCCCCGAGCAACTGTCCGCTGCCACGGGAAGCCGAGTTCATATATCTGTAGAGTGTGGCCAGAGTGGCGCCACCCCAGTCATAACGCAGGATCTGTGTGACATCCACTAAGGCACTGAACAGACAGAGGGGCACGGTATTCGCCCGGTCGGCGAAAATAGTGGTCCCCAGCAGAAACATCAGAAAGCCGCGCGCATATCTCTCCATAGCCTCCTGAGTCATCGGAGCCTCCTCCACTAGGGCTGGCTGAACCCTGTACTGGACCTCGAACCAGGAATAACGAACGAAGCCTGGACGGGCGAGAGGTGGCACCTCGCCAAGTAGATAGATCTGAGCAGCAGTCCACTCGTCCATATCAGTGTCGAAGGGGATCGGATCACCCCCTACCCCGATGCCTGTGAGCATCGAGAGATCATAGGGAGTCATCGTCATATCTCCCGTGGCAGAAAGGTGGAACGAGTTGGTGGTGTCCACCACCTCTCCGCTAGAGCAGCGAGGAGAGGCCTGCTCGTGGTAAGCCTGGATAGTCCTCTGCAGAATGCGCCGAAGCCGGCCTGATCAACGATGTGGCGAACCGCATCGGGTAGCTCTGCATACCAATCTCGAGTGGCGATGTTCCCATACCCCCGGATGGTATGGGAATCTCCCTGTTTTCAAGCAAACAATTGCGAAGCAATGCTAAATATGCCAGTTTTGAAAGGCATTCAGAATCGAGATAAATACAGCATATTTTCAGATTCAAGCAGATACCGGGTGCCGGTGTGCTTACAGTGAACTACAATGTGTGATGTGTCAGCGTGTTTGAGTGGTTCAGTGTAGATACAGCATGTGTGCAAGTTTTTCAGATTCAAGTAGATACCGGGTGCCGATGTGCTTACAGTGAACTACAACGTGTGATGTGTCAGCGTGTTTGAGTGGTTCAGTGTAGATACAACATGTGTGCAAGTTTTTCAGATTCAAGCAGATATCGGGTGCCGGTGTGCTTACAGTGAACTACAACGTGTGATGTGTCAGCATATTTGAATGGTTCAGTGCAAATATAGCATGTGTGCATGTTTTCAAGTTCAAACAGTTATCGGGTGCCAGTGTGTTTGCAGTGAAATACAGTGTGTGCCGTGTGTTTGAGTGGTTCAGGGCCAGTGCAGTGCGTGTGCACGTGACAGTTCCAAACAGATATTAGTTGCAAGTGTCTTCACAGTTAACTACAGTGTACAATGCATCAGTGTATCTGAGTTAAGCAGTTAAAGAACATAATCAGCTATGGCAATCGGCAGTCAAGTGTTCTACGTCGCGAAAAGTAAAACAGAGGAAGGAATGTTACCTCGGAAGCGCCGAAGGACAGATGAGATGTAGGCTCACGCAAGAGAAGCTCTGGAGGCATCGCCCTATCAAAGCTCCAAAACTGGCGAAGTCCATCGGGGGGCAAGACGTGGATCGCCGGCCGGTAGGTCGCCGGGTCGAATGGACGGACACTCAGGGGGAAAAGCTCGACCCCGGGATCCATCTCATGATCCGGGGTAGTCCCGCCTGTGGGATGTCGTCCGCCATGTCAATGGTCGTGAGAAAATGGCCGGAAAAGTGAAAATCAGGCTGGAATGTGAAAGGTCAACGAAAAGTCAACCCCCGAGAGGGTGGAAAATGGACGGAAAAATCGAGAAGTGGAAAATGTACGGAAATTGAGAGACACTCGAGGGGAACAAACCCCAAAAAGAGGAAATAGCAAAGGAAGCACCGAAACAAAGAAATGTTCGGATGAAAGTGTTCGAAATGCGAAGAACTTCGCAAATCCAATGATGAAACGGGGGCTAAAACGCAAGAAAACGGGAGAATAAAGAGAAGAGAGTGCTCTAGAGAGAGAGGGGAACAATTTTGGCTAGAGGGAAATGAGAAAAATAGGGTTTGAAACCCTATTTTAAAAGACCCAAGGCAAAAAGTCAAAACTGCCCCGAATCAGGCATTTTTGGCCGGTCGGCTACATTTTTGGCCGGTGATGTACTTTAGTGGCCGGTGGATGGCCGGTGGCCTCCCCATGTGGCCGGTGAGCCTCCTACAACCTTGTTTGGGTCAGATGAGTGGTTTGGGGTCTTCATTGCTCAAGATAGTACAAGAAATGGCATTTCCGAAGCTCAACCGGCCTCCGTTTTGACCTCGAACTGTGTCTTCTATGCGTGGCACTCGAGTTCGTGCAAGTGTATCCTTTCCGTATCCTTTTGTCTTTTACAAAACTCGAAAGTTACCCCATGTGCATTTGGCATGCATTCAATCACGCTGTTTTGCACATCCCATGTGCATTTGGCATGCATTCAATCGCGCTGTTTTGCGCATCTCAGTGCATTTGGCATGCATTCCATCGCGCTATCTTGCGCATTGCACTGTCTTGTGCATCGCATTTCAATCGCGTTGTCTAACGCATCGCGCTATTTTGCGCATCTCATTGCATTTGGCATGCATTCAATCGCGCTATTTTGCGCATCTCATTGCATTTTGGCATGCATTCAATCGCACTATTTTGCGCATCTCATTGCATTTTGCATGCATTCAATCGCGTTGTCTAGCGCATCGCGCTATTTTGCATGTCACACCGTCCTGTTCACTGTCCATGGTCTGGCGAGACCTTAAATACGCACGGTCTGGCGAGACCTTAAATACGCCTGGTCAAGCGAGACCTTAAACCCGCTTGGTCTGGCGAGACCTTAAAACCGCTCGGTTGCATTGTCATGCATTTCAAACTCACATGCATTGTCATGCATTTCAAAGTCACGCGTTGCCACGCATTCTAAGTTCACTTGCATTATTATGCATTTCCCCAGCAGACGGTCTAGGAGACCTTAAATCCTTAGAAGGCGTAAGACCTTCGGTGCATTGGTGTGCACAACACATGCATATGTCATGCATCATTATAAATAATGCATATGTCATGCATCATTGTAAATATACTGCATATGTCATACATTTCAAAAAACAAAGCAAAAAAACACATGCATATGTCATGCATCATTGTAAATACTGCATATGTCATGCATCATTGTAAATACTGCATATGTCATGCATCATCGTAAACATATGCATATGTCATGCATTTCATTGTAAAATAGTGCATATGTCATGCATTTCATTGTAATATAATACATATGTCATGCATTCATTGTGAATAATGCATATGTCATGCATTTCATTATAATATAGTGCATATGTCATGCATTTCCGCTGTAAATATCCGTTCCATTGCATATCGTAAATATTGCATTGTAGCTTGCATGCATCCATTGCATCACCTCCATCCATGGCTTGCGCCTCTCCTTGTTGAGCTTGGTTTGGTATATGCTCATACTTTTCATGTCGAAGCACAGTTCTGCATGTGTACGCGCCTATTCCTTGATGAACTTGGTTTGATGGTGGCGGCACCTTTTCTGTGTTAGACGCGGTTCGTTTGTGTACATGCCTTTCCTAAGCAAGATTTGGTTTGGCCTGCGTGCTTTTCCATCGTATCTATCCATTCCATTGCATATTTTAAATATTGTATTGTAGCTTGCATGCATCCATTGCATCACCTCCATCCATGGCTCGCACCTTTCCTTGTTGAGCTTGGTTTGGTATGTGCTCATACTTTTCACGTTAAAGCACAGTTCTGCATGTGTACGCGCCTATTCCTTGATGAACTTGGTTTGAGGGTGGCGGCACCTTTTATGTGTTAGACATGGCTTGTATGTGTACATGCCCTTCCTAGGCAAGATTTGGTTTGGCTGTATGCCATATCCACTGTATATTACATTGTAGTGTAATCTTTGCATCTAGCATTAGGATCATTGTCCTTTCGTTAGCGGGTTGTTTCCCCACTTATGTCATTCCACCCAATACTTGTTCTTGTGTCTGTCTACATCACTCATAGTTCTGCATGTGTACGCACTTTGAGGGTTGCGGCACCTTTTCTATGGTAGACGGACTTGTCACTTCCATCAATCTATTTGACATTTGTGTGGTTTTGAGCCGCTCATGATTTGGATCATGATTCAATTGCATTGCATTTCGTTTGCATTGTTTCGATTGCATTGCATTTTCATTTGCATTATTATACATAGTTTTGTATATATTGCATATCATTTTGCATGTTATGCATGTTGCTAACAATATTGTACTTGTTAAGTTTGCTTTCTTTTCAAGCATGATATTGTATGTACGGTTCATTCGAGGCTGGTGCAACCAGATGAACCGCACATGTATTGTAATCTCCGAGTGAGACGTATCGAGAATTGCATAATTCATTTACATCCTTTCTGCATTGTAGTGTAGTTTGGTGTATGCTAGCTTAAAACTGTCGCATGTTATGCTTCGTTACAGCTTTCTTTGCATGATCATAAGTTATGACCGGCTTTGTGCATTGTCTTGCATCTTGCCCCTGCCTTCGGGCGCATATCTTGTTTGTCTTGCATGCTTTGTCTAAGTCTTCGGCCTTGTCAAAAATGGGTCGTCTCTGGGCTTTGACATTCACTCCCGTCATTGTTATGACTTTCGAGTTCTGTCAAAGAGGGGCAACTGTAGACACCCCATTTTTGACCGTCCTCAAGACTTGGACGTCACCGCTTGAACACTCGGTGATCATCCATGTTTGTGTTCGTCTTGAGTTCCCGGAGGTCTCGGCTACGCGCCTTGCCTCAGGATCTCTCGACTCGACTGTTTTGTGTTTGGTTTTGCACCAAACACTTGTGTTTTGCCTTGGAGGGGCAGGGAATGGCTTGTGGGCCATCCCCACACTCCACCGGCCATGGCTTGAGGCCACCGGCTGTGTTTTGTTGCCACCGGCCAAATGTTTGGCCAGCCGGCACTATAGATGGCCGGCCGGCTATCTTTCTTTGGTCAATTGCATTTTTGGCCGGCCGACTACTGTGCATCTGCTTTTGCAGATATTTTTGTGCAGCTGGCATACACTGTCACCCCCTCCATACACGTGTATGGAGGGATTTCCCTCTTGTTAGCTTCCTTTGGAAGCTTTACAAGACAAATTGTCTATAAAAGAGGGGCTCTTCTCTCTTGTGAGAGGTTAGACAATTTAGACAACATTTTCAGAGCTTGAGCTTTAGGGTTAGGGTTTACATATATCCTCTATCTCTATATCTCCCTCTTTCTTGTGTCTAGTGTGTGTTTAGTCTCATTTTTGTGCACAAACACCCACCATCACACCTTTTCTTGGTTTCTGAGGTACCAGAGGTCTTTCCTTGAAGCTTTTGGACTGGTTTGGAACCAAAAAAGCTGCTGGAACATTGTTTGTGAAGAGGGTCTACAAAGGTAAGAAACTTGTCCCTTTTTACCCCATTTTTGTAAAGATTTTTAGCCTATCTTGCATCTGTTTTTGAGCTTAGCATATAACATATAAAAGTCTTGTTTTTGTCTGCTCTAAATAGTTTGTTAAGGGTGTTTTAAGCTTTGGGGTTGTTTGACCCCTCTTAAGGCTTGTTTGGCCTTTGTTTTGTGCCATTTTGGTTAAGCTCCGGGACCATCGTGTTTGGGCCTCCTCACCACTGAAATCTTGAGCGTTTTCAGAGGTGAGGATGGTGCCTTGAGGTCCTAAGAAGGAGAGGGCCACCCCCTCTCCTTGTTGTCCTTGAAAAGGGCTATTTTTGCCTCTTGATGGAACATCTAGTTTAAGTGTGTGTTGACCATGCCTTGACTGATATTTATGCTTATTTTGCCATGAAATAGCTTTGTGTTGAGTTGGTTTGGACACACCTTACATGCTTTGCATACATGTCTTGTAATGCCATCATTTAGCCTTAACATGCATCTAGGCTTTGACCCTTGTTCAAGCATGTTTTAGGCCCAGCTTTGTGAAGCTTTTGTACTTGTTTTTCCATGCTTAAGGTCTGCCTTTGGTTGTTTTGGTCGACCATGGCATGCATTGCATAGCCCCTTTGCATTTTGGCTTGTAAGCTTTAAATGTATAGACCTCTAGCATGCATCCTTGCATCATTTCAGTGGTTTGGAACCACTTGCCATGCTATTTCAGTCCACTTAGCATGCTTGTATGCTTGCCTTTGATGCTTCTTTGATGCCTTATGAGGTTGTGCCTTATGCTCCATGTTTGGTCATTGTGCATGCCCTTGAATTTAAGTCATTTAGATGCCATCTAAGTGGTCTTTAGGCTTTGTTTTAATATGCTAAAACTCTGTTTTTGGTCATTTAATTCATGCCATGTTTGGTCCTCCTAAGTGTGGTCCAATACCCCATTAGCTTGCCTTGAGTTTTGGCTATGCTAGCATGCATTGCTTGTGTTAATTAGTTGATTTGGCACCTCTATTTCATGCATATTCAGAGCTTTCAATGCATGCCATTAGTCCATGTTTAGTCTCTTTTAAGTGTGCTTAGAAGTTGCTTGTTTGATGCTTAGGTGTTTAGGCCTTAACATGTACATGCTTGTGTGTGTTTTGCCTCTTATTCCTTAGCTTTTGGCCACTGTTTTGGACCTAGTTTAGGGCTATCCAATTAGTGTAAGTCCCTCCCTTCGCATGTGTTGCATGCTTGCCTTGTGTGTTGTTGCATGCTTGGTCCCATTGGTATGATGTTGCATGCCTTGCATACTTGCATGTTTAGATTACATCTTGTATGCTTGTCATTAACATGCTTGCTCCATGCTTTGCATGATTGTTGTACGCTTTGTATACTTCTTTGCGTTGTCCATGTTGCATACTTAGTCGTATGCCTAAGTTGCATTGCATTAGCATGCATGCTTGGCCTCTTGAATTGCTTGTGATAGAGGTTAGGCCTCCTTGCTTGATTATGTGCATTACATTCCATATCAACATGCGCACTTGATTCTTTGGGCCATCATGCATGGAAATGCATGATTGGTGGTCCGAGAATCGAGGCTCATCCTCCTTTGAGTCATACACATGATAAGGATAGTGGTTGGTGCATACATTGCTTGAAATGCATTGCCATGCCAAGTTCTGTCCTCTGCTGCTGTCAAACCAGTTTCTGCAGGAAGCTTTGGCCGGCCGGCCATCTGCAGTGCCGACCGGCCATCCATCAGTGGCCGATGGCTTCACAAGTGGCCGGTGACCACTCACTTTTGGCCGGTGACCATCCCACATGGCCGATGGTGTCCCCCAATGTCCAGAGAGTGCACCTTGGGACTTGTGCAATTTTCAGAGGAGCAGAGCAGGGTAAACAGAGGCAACTTGTGTATGGCGACGGATTTCCGAGCAAACCCGAACACGCATGCATTGGACCCTCTTCCGAGGCTGTTGTTTACTGTTTTCCTTAGCTTAGTTAATTTGTTAATTAATTAAGTGGATTGTAATATTTAATTAGCTTAGGTTAATTAATTATATTATTATTTCGGTCCCTCCGAGCGGGGGCAAATTTGTAATAAGTGTGGGTGCGTGTGTGCATGTCTTCCAACCCCCACTTCTTTCTCTCTTTTACTTACCTGCTTTTGATGGTTAGTATTAGGCCATGTTTAATTTAGCATACCTTATGCTATGCATGCGTGCATCATTCATCAGTATTGCATGCACCGGGCTCGGCGCATCATACTAAATGCATAGTATTTCAAATCTAACTTGAATACATGCTATCTGTGCATTCCACATGTCATCCTAGGATTAGCCGAGCCTATTCTAGTGACATTTTGTGTGTTGCATTAGCCACTTAATATGGACTTGGATCATGCATGATTGCTAACATGTCCTTTGTTTTGGCTCGGAGTACGATGTAAGTATTTATGCTTTAGCATCTCGCATGAATGTGAATGTCAACATGCTTACCATGCGGCTAAATGCTTATTTGATATAAACTACCTGAATGCCTGTGGGTGAAGGTCGGATTGTTTGAGTTGGGACAACTCATTGAAATCTGTATTTTAGCCTACTTGCGAGTAGCGAATTCCAAGGCGTTTTCCAAACAAACGGATATGCAATGCCTCGTTCCAAATTAGGCAATCTAGTCTATACTTTTGTGTTGTGCGCATCACATAGTAATTCTAGCTAATTAACTGGAATAAGAACACGTAATGTTTTCAAAACAAGATATCACGGTTAGTAGAGGCCGATCTTCGGATCGGGCGAGAGGGGGTGCTCATAGCTGACCTTCCCCAATCGTACTCAAGTTCCCGAGCCGAGGCAACTTTGGTGATGACGGACACGTGGCCTTTGGCACCGAGTCAGGGTTTCCTAAATTCCCCCATAAAAAATATTTAGGTGGCGACTCTGTATCTGGCAAAGCAGTCCATGTTTGGCACTTCTTTTCTAAAAATCTGTTTTCTCAAAACGATTTGCCGGATTTGGACTCTTTGGTTCAGATTAAGAACCGTAACATTGAGTCCTGAACTGTAGTGAGCCCAAAATGAACAGAACGGGATTCATCCTCCCGGGGCGTTCGGGGACGTCTACACTAAGTTTCAGTGGGTTTTTGGGCATATTTTGGCATGTCATACTTCTTTTTTTGGCTGGTTTGGTGAGCCCTCATGTGCTTCATATACGTGTAGTGTTACTCATGGTTTACTAGCTTTCTTTGCATGCTTTGTTGACCCTTGATTTTAGCACTTTTTGGCCATGCCTTGAACTGATATTGTGCGTATTTTGGACTGCCCTAGCTCTGTTTTTGGGTCTCATGATCGAATGATGTTTGTTTTGCATGCTTGTAGTTCAATACCCATGCTTAACTTTGAGTTTTGAGGCTCATTCCATGCATATACTGAGGTGTGTTCATGTTTTGGGTCCATTATACATCATATTTCAGAGCTTGTATGAATGCCATATTGCCATGTTTTTTACTCCTTAAGTGTGCTTGAGAGTTGTCCACGAATGCCTTAGTTTCGGACCATTGAATGAGCTCCATTTCTTCGCATTCCGAGCCATCATTTTTCGCCATTTCCCCACTGTTTCAGACCTGCCTAGGGTCTGTTTGGGGTTGGTTTTTCCATTAGTGCATTGCTTTGCGTACCTCTAGTGTAACACACTTCACTAGTTTCAGTACCCGAGCCACCTAGCATGCATTGTGTGACATACTCGCATGTTTCGAGACCATCTTTATGCCATTTTAGAGCTGTATCATGTCCCATCCTATGCCATATTTCATTCCTTGCCATGCCTTGTAGAGTTGCATGTTGTGCCTTAGGAATCGGTCCCTTGCATCGGGCATGTTTGCATGAGTGCTCCTACCTCTCATTTCCACCATTGGCCACTGATGTGAGTATGGCTGAGGTCCACTCATATTGGTGTAAGTCCATCTTGCATTTTGTATGCCATTTCAGTTCATAGCATTGCGTATGCTAGGTTGGATGTTAGTGCATTGTGCATGCCATGTTTTGTCACGTGCATTGTGTATGCCATTTTAGTCCATAGCATTGCGTATGCTAGGTTGCATGTTAGTCACATTGTATATGCCATCTCATTGCATTGTGTCTGGGATAAGAGTTAGCCCAAACACGGGAAACGAGGGACGTTTCGTACCCGAAGTGACGAAACGTGTCTCAATTCCCGGTCACCAACACTCCGGATTACCCATGATGGAGTCTAGGCCTTGTTGTGTTGTCATGTGCATTCATTTCACATCGAGTCGTGTGCGTGATTGGTGGCACAAGGATCGAGGTGTGCATACATATGTGAAAATACTTTGCCATGCCCCTTTCTTGCTCTCTGTTGCAGCAAACCAGAAATCAGCAGCTTTCTAGAGCTTTGTACAGCATTCCGGGATCAATTGCAAACAGAGGCAAACCGGGGCATCGCTAGGAATTTCCCGACGAGGCGGCTCGAGCATGCATGCATCTTTCATCATTCGGAACAGAGCTGAGGCGGTCCATTTAGCTTGCATGCTAATTCATTTTGCTTTCCTAGTTAATTTGTTAAATAATTAGGGTTTTGTAATATTTAATTATTCAGACTGTATTATTTATTCGGACCCTCTGAGCGATGGCACAATTGTTGTAATAAGTGTGCGTGTGTGTGATGTATGTCTTCCAACCCCACGTCTTCCTCCCTTTTATTTACCAGCTTATGATGGTTAGATTAGGGCATGTTTCACTTAGCATACTTATGCTTGCATGTTTGCATCATTCATCTGTCTTGCATGCACCGGGCTCGGCGCATCATACTAACTGCATTGTATTTCAATTTCAAGTTGAATACGTGTTAGCTGTAGCATCATCATATGCCATCTTAGAATAGCCGAGCCTATCTTAGTTGCATTCTTGTATGTATTACATTAGGCATCTCAGTATAGTTAGGATTCATGCATGATTTCTAATTAGCTTCTTTCTTTGGCTCGGAGTACTCGGTAAGTGTTTATGCTTTAGCATCCTTGCATGCGTGTGAGTGACTGCCATGATAGCATGCTTACCATGAGGCTATGTGCTTATGTGATATACCTGCCTGAATGCCTGTGGGTGAAGGTTGGATTATCCAAATTGGAATAACGCATTGACTGTGAGTTTTAAGCCCACTTGAGAGTGGCAAAATCATGTTTTTCTAAGCCCACTTGAGGGTGGCAAATTCACATTTTAGCCTACTTGCGAGTAGCAAACTATTTTCAAAAACAAACATGAGATGTTTCGTTCCAATTCAGGCGACCCAGTCTATACTTGTATGCTGTGCGCATCACATAGTAATTCTAGGCTAATAACCGGAATAAGAACACATAACGTTTTCAAAACTTGATATCATGGTTAGTAGAGGCCGATCTTTGATCGGGCGAGCGGGGGTGCTCACGAAGTGACCTTCCCCAATCGTACCCAAGTTCTCGAGCCGAGGCAACTTTGGTGATGACGGACACGCGGCCTTAGGCAACGAGTCAGGGTTTCCTAAATTCCCCCAAAATAAAATATTTAGGTGGCGACTCTGTATTTGGCAAAGCAGTCCATGTTTGGCACTTCTTTCAAAAAATCTGTTTTCAAAAACGATTTGTCGGATTTGGACTCTTTGATGATTCATCGGTCTTGCATTGCACTCTGCGAGATTAGATACAAGACCGTGACATAGAGTCCTGAACTGTAGTGAGCCCAATGAACAAAACGGGATTCCCTCCCGGGACAGAGTTCCACTGTGTATTTATCATTTTTTATGAACGTTTTAGAAATTTTAACATATCTTTTCTGATTTTATATCTATTCAAGTTACATACATTTAAATCGTACACATTTATGAAGTTTTATTTTATAGAATTACTAAATAATGACAAATATACAAAATAAAATAAAATAAAATTCACCCAGTTTAAAAACTAATACAAATTTAATGTGTTACGTATTTATTAAATTTGTTTCGATTTTTTCACATTTTGTTTATTGTTTAAGTATATGTAGATTGTATGTATTTAAAACATAAAAAATTATTTGGCCAATACTTGGGTTTTGGGCTTCAAAAAGAGTTTTCAAAACCCAAAATTTGTATGGTTTTGGGTTTTGACAAAAAAATTGGATTATATTGTGTGAAAACTCAAAATCAAACAAGTTTTGGATTTTGTGGATTAAAAAATGCAACCAAATGGTAAACCAAACGAAACCAAGACTTATGTCCCATCAAATGGGGTCGGCTACATGAATTATTCTTCTCCACGCGGCTCTATCAAAGGTCATTTCGTTAGTCAAATTAAGTAGATCCATATCTCTATTTACAACGCTAATCAACGTTAATCTAGGCCTACCCCATCCCCTAACACTTCCATTTACTGTTACAGCATCGCATCTCTTCACTACTGCCTCTGTTGGTCTCCGTTGAATATAACCAAACCATCTCAATCGATTCTCTCTCAACTTATCTTCTATCGGTGCTACTCTTACCCATTCCCGAATGCACTCATTCCTAATTACGTCTTGTCTAGTCTTACCACACATCCACCTTAGCATTCTCATCTCAACCACACTCATCTTATCTACATGTTGTTTCTTGGTTGCCCAACACTCCGTGCCATACAACATCGCTGGTCTAATAGCCATTCTATAGAACTTACCTTTAAGTCTAGTGGGTATTCGTTTATTACACAGTACTGCAGACGCACTTCTCCACTTACACCATCCCACTTTAATCCTATGGGCCACATCCACATCAATCTCCCCCGCTGTTGTGATAATCGACCATAAATAACGAAAATCTTCACTCTTAGGCAGTTCTTGGTTCTCAATCTTCACTTCTCCTCTGCTATCATTGTTACTGTTACTAAATTTACACTCCATGTACTCTGTCTTAGTTCTGCTTATCCGAAATCCTTTAGATTCAAGTGTTTTTTTCCAAATCTCCAACTTTGTATTAACTCCTTCTCTAGTCTCATCCGCTAGCACTATATCGTCTGCAAAAAGCATACACCATGGCACGTCATCCTAGATATTTGTCGTCAACTCATCCATAACTAAAACAAAAAGATAAGGACTTAAGGTAGATCCTTGGTGTAGCCCTACAGTGATAGGAAATTCATTTGTCTCTCCAGCAAGTGATCTAATAATGGTCACCACCCCTTCATACATGTCCCTAATCACATCAATGTAACCTTTTGTCACCCCTTTCTTCGTTAACACCCACCATATTATATCTCGGGGCACTTTATCATATGCTTTCTTAAGGTCGATAAACACAATATGAATGTCTTTTTTCTTTTCTCTATACTTTTTTATTACTCTCCTCAAAAGATAAATCGCTTCCATTGTTGACCTGCCAGACATAAATCCAAATTGATTCTCTGACACCTCTGTTATATCTCACAATAAGCATTCTATCACCCTCTCCTACACTTTCATTATATGATACATTAGCTTGATTCCTTTATAATTGTTGCAATTCTGGACATCTCCTTTATTCTTATACATTGGCACTAAAATACTCTTCATCCACTCATCTGGCATGATCCTAGTCAACCAAGCAACCCCCTTTTTACCTAAACACTTCCAAGCTTCAATAGGGATATCATCTGGTCTTAAAGCCTTATTTGATTTCATCTTCTTAAGTGTAATCTCCACTTCAAAGTTCCTAATCCTGCGATATAACCTATAGTCTTGGTTTATCCTATTACTGGCTATTTCTTTCCCTATTGCTATGTAATAACCCAACCCATAATATACTTAATTATGCATATGATCACGTGTTTGATATGAATTTGCATGTTTAATTATGTGAGTTATGATGTGATTATGAACTTTTATTTGTTGAGTGTAGAAAAATCTATTTAAATTGGGGGCTTTGAACTGAGAATTTATAGCTTTAGAGGTCCCAAAAACCAAAGCCGACTTTACATTTGTGTTTAGCATTTTTTTTAAAGCATGTGGTGGAATTTGACAAAAGTTGGATTTGTAATGAATTAATTGAGCTTAATTAGCTTAAACCATAGATTAAGCCAATCTCATTATGTATGTGATTTTATGTTTAATTGATTAAGGAGATTTGGATTCTAATTGGCTGTTACTCTAAAGTAATTTTGGGATTTATGGGAATTTTGGAGTTTGATTCGTATTTGATTTTAATAAGGATTTATTTTAGAATTAGAAATTAAGGGTCCCAACGGCTTAAGGAAGTGAAATTAACAAGTTGAATCAATTAAATACAGACTCATTTGGGAGCTAAGTAAGTTAATTATGTTATAAGGTTTGAGAAATTATGATTATTATGAATAAATCTATTTACGAGGTAATCAATTTGAATACGAAATTTATTGACAAGGATTTTGGATTTGATTTGAAATTGAAGGCCTGGGTGATTTACGAAACCAAAATTGATTATGATAATAAGTTCAATTTAATAATTGGAGCCTTTTGAGAGTTTGATTAAACATCTGATTTAGAATGATAAATTTAAATATAATTAATTGGCTATAATGGAAGTTAAATTAGACTGAGTAAATTATGTGGGATTTTTAATTAGTTGTGATTAATTAAATTATGCACTAATCAAGTGTTAATTATAATTAGTTAAGACAAGTAGGGTTTAATTAAGTCAATACATAAATTAGTAACTTAGTTAATTTTAGAGTCTTTTAATCTTGTTGTATTGGAACCTTATGTGCACGTGTGAATAGTGTTGAATCAGGAAGTGGTTTTGTGTGTATGTGGTGCCAATTTCAAGTGTAGAAGTGGGCTTATTCCTTTTCTTCTTCAGAATTGTTTTTGCTGTATACGGTTTAGAGAGGGAGAGAAAAACACAGAGAGAGAGAGAGAGAGAGAGAGAGAGAGAGAGAGAGAGAGAAGTCAAACCACTATGCTGAAAAAAGCTTTGGAGAAATGGGTTTAAGAGATCTAAATAAAGATAAGAGAGGGAACTCAAGGAACTAAAAAGAAATTCAACCATTGAAGGTTAAAGGTAAGGACTTCAACTTTGATTTTTTTTTTTTTTGTAGAATCCTTGTATTACACTTGAAATTAAAGATGTAATTGGACTAAAAAATCATGTAATTAATAGGAATTAGCAAGGAGATGAAGAAATTGGAATTATGTTTAAGATTATGGATATAAATTTGGAAATTAATTAGTTAGAGTTTGATTTTTGCTATTCTTCATAAATTGAAACACATCCTTACATGCATGTTAGAATTTCAAGGTTTTAGATTTAATTCATGTGTAAAAGACTTATAAGTTTAAATTTGGATTAGATATGAAGAAAATTAATAAAGATCTAAATTAGAGTAATTCAAGAATTAAATTATGATTTGCTTGGGAAAAATATGAAATCAGTAGTTTTGATCCTAATTTCATACATGCAAATATTCTTTAAAAGAGTTTATAATTTTAATTTCATGATTTAAGAGAAATTAGTAAAATGATGAAGAAATTGAATTGGATTCAAAATTATGGAAGGAAATTGGGTTTTAAACATGAAATGGGTTACATGCATATTTATGGTTATGAAAATAATTGTAAGAATTCTTCAAATTGAGCTTGGGTTTAGAAACCTTGATATATATGAGATGTAAATTTACATGCATCATAGATTTCTTGGAATTGATTTCATGTTTTGCTGAAATAAGAACTAAGCTTTGAAAAATTATGAATTTATGAACAAATGAGTTCAGTTTTTAAATTAAAGGAGTTTTGATATAAATGATTTAAAATTGATCATATTTTCTTGATTAATTGAGAGTTTGTGTGTTTTTAGACAAGCCATGTATGAACCCAAGTTTTGAGATTATATTTTGAAAGTTTAATTCATGTGTTAGAATTTGTGAGTTCGGAATTGGGCTTGGTATGAAGATCATGAATTAAATTTAAATTTGGACAAATGTGGAAATAAATTATAATTTATATTTGAGAATCAAAAATTAGTTTGATTTTGAATTAAATTTCATACACGCAAATATTTTTAGGAGGGGCTTTATAGCTTCAAGTTATGCTTCATAAAATAAATAAAGATGATTTTTGAAACATGAAGAATTTGGCACCAAATCGCACATGCATACATAATTTTATTGAATCTCATGAATTTGAGTATCATTTCCACCATTTGAGATGAAATTAGAGTCTACATTTTACATGCATGCACAATCCATGAAATGTAGAATTGATGTCCATGAGTTATGAAGTTATGGAAATGAATTTGAAATAAATTGGGCTTGTATGAATTTGAAGCCTATATTTCACATGCATGTATATTTCAAAATGATATGGAAATTAATTTGCATGAGTTTTGAAGTTATGAAGTGAGTTTGATATGATTTGAGTTTATGAGATGGATTTATGTAAATTGAGATTCAAATATTGTAAAATTTGCTCTTATGTTCATGTTAAAAGTTTTATGGTGGAAATATGAGTCTCATGATATTAATTGCATTGGTTGGAACCAAGTTTTGAAGCTCAAACATAATCTGGAAGAACCCATAATTCGACCTGCCCACTCGAGCGTGGAGAGTCCCACTCAAGTGTACCCGGTTTTACTAGACTCTTCGCTCGAGTGTTAAAAGTCTCGCTCGAGCGTGATTTGTAAGCAACCAGTACTTTTGCAGACCAAAGGGGTCCACTCGAGCGGCCGAAGCTACGCTCGAGCAGAGGGCCTGTTTCAGAAATTTTGAAAAGATGTTTTATGCTTCGTTTTCCGTTCTCTTTCATTTCAAAGCACTCTTAGGCATGCATTAAACATTGTAAATGAATTAAAGAACATGAAAGGAGCCTAAGAATGTTTAACAAGTTAAAGAACGGAACGAATTGTAATATGACCCAATGCATTATGAATTGTGTAGGGTCAACTACAAGGGCGAACCAGGCATTTGAACACTGTGAGTAATAACTTAGTAAAGCTATGTTCAAGTAAATTATTTTCTGCTCAAGGATTAAGAACTGCTCTATGTTTTATGTTTTGAATGATTGTCCAACAATAACAAGCATTTATGACATTATGCTATGATTCAAGTATGTCACAAATGACATTATGCTATGATTCAAGTATGTTACAAGTTCCTGGTACAGGAGGTTCCTTATGGAACTGACAAGCTATCTGTACCCAGCTGGAGGTTCCTAGGTGGAACTGACAAGTTTACAAGTTCCCAGTTCGGAGGTTTCTTTATGGAACTGACAAGTTATCCTTACCCGGCCGGAGGTTCCTTTATGGAACTGAAAAGCATGACCTAAGATGCTTTGTAAATGATCTATTAGCGCTAACGGATGAACTATGTATGATCGAACATGAATTCTGATTTCTGTATATGAATTGAATAAGAATACGAATATGAATCTATTCTATGTACAAGACTCTATTTCTGTATGGACATCATTCAGTAAAATCTTTACTCTGTTATTATTCACTGGGCTCCAGCTCACTGTATTATTTACATATGTAGGTGATCAGGCGCGTGACTAGGCCTAGAGCTTTTGCCTGGATTCTGTTTTGTCAACCAGCCTATGTGCCTCCCGTGGAGGTTCCGGATATGTCTAGTGGCTATGGCAAGTACACAAAGTTCAAGTTTTGTCATCTTGTTTGGTTAAACAAGTCTTTGTTTATTTTGTAAATAGGGCTAAGTCCTTTCTTGTCTAATCTGTACATATATGATGACGTAAGAATGATGTGTAAATAGGTATATAAAAAGTTTTAAATTTTTCTATCTCATGAAAGTCTACACAGCTCAATGGATGTTGTATATTTGTTATTTGCTTTTGCTAGCCCCTATTATTATGTTAATATGTCTCAAAGGCCTTCGGTAATCCCAGGATTACTGCCCGGTTACGATGCTAAACCTATAGGGGCGAGTTTGGATCGTAACATGCCGTACCTCCATGTTTCTCAATTAATAGTTTCTCAAAATAGTTCTTCCATCTTTCTTTAATCTCTTCATCCCTCACCAATACCTTAGAATCCTCACTCTTGATGCACTTAACTTGATTAAAATTTTCTTATTTTCCTCTATCGTATCTTAGCAAGTTTGTATACCCTCTTCTCTCCCTCCTTCTAGTCTAGTGTATAGGTCATCATAAGCTTTTAACTTAGCCTCTCTCACTACTTTCTTGACCTCCTTATTAGCCAATTTATAACTCATAAGGTTTCCTCAGTTCTATCATTTTGTCACTTTTTAAAGCACTCTTTTTTTGCCTTAATTACCGCTTGAACCTCTTTCTTCCACCACCAAATTTCCCTAGAGCTGGGTCCCGTTCCTTTCGACTCTCCAAGCACTTCCCTTGAGATTCTCCTCATACAATTAGCCATCGAGTTCCACATAGTGTTAGCATCATCTTCCAAGTCCTTAGTACCTTCCTTATCCATTCTATTCTTAAATATTTCTAATTTGTCCCCTTTTAGATCCCACAATCTCATCCTACAACGCCCACTATCCTTCCTAGCTTAGTATTGCCCTCTAAAACATAAATCTAGTACCAAAATCCTATGTTGAGAGGTCAAGCTCTCTCTAGGAATCACCTTACAATCATTGCATTTTAGGCAATTCACTTTTCTCACAAGAAGTAATCTATTTGGCTCGTAATTAACTCACTCTTAAAGGTTATCGAATGCTCTCCCTCTTCTTATACATAGTATTGGCCACCACCAGGTCAGAAGCTAACGCAAAATCTAAGATACTCTCTCCAGCCTCATTCTGTCACCAAAACCGTATCTACCATGCACCCTCTCGTAGCGTAGTTTATCTATGCCTACATGGCCATTAAAATCTTCACCTATAACCAAGTTCTCTCCTACGGGTATCTCCTGCAAGATCTCATCCCTTTGCTCCCAAAAATCCCTCTTAGTCTGATCATCTAATCCTACTTGAGAGGTGTATGCACTAATAACGTTCACTATATTCCCTCCAATAACTAGTTTAACTAACATAATTTTATTACCTTTCCTAATGACCGCCACTACATTCTCCACAAGACACTTGGCAATTAAGATTCCTACCCCATTCATGCTTCTATCCCTACCACTATAATACAGTTTAAAACTGATATCCTCAATTTCCTTAACTTTCTCACCCGTCCACTTAGTTTATTGTACGCAAACTATACTAACTCTCCTCTAATCATAACATCTACCAACTCCATCTCTTCCCAGTTAAGGTTCCTATATTCCAAGTGGCTACCTTAAACTTGTAGTCTTGGACTAGCTTCTTTACCCGTGCTCGTCTAGAAAAACGCGGGAACCTTTGCCCATTTTTCACCGCACCCAGGTGTTGATGAGGCGCCTCTTGCTCACTTTTCGAAACACCCGGAGGCAGGTGCAACACGTCACTTGAGGGGAACAACTTAGCATTTAAACAATTCAAAGTAGGATTCATAGTCATAAGGGATCCGAGCGGCTTTTTTACGTGTTGGATGTTGGCTACCTATTACACAACCCTCCTCCTTAACCCGAGCTTGGGACCAGCGGAGTTGTTAACAACTCGGCGGAGTTAAAAATGCAACCAAATGGTACTGAGTTTTTTGTTTTCTGTATTTTTTTTTTAATTTTTAGTCAAAAACTTTAATATTTTAAGAATTTTGTCTTTTATTTTTTAGATGTAGCTAACCTAGATACACTTAAAAAATATAATATTTATGAAAAAAATCTTTAAAAAAAAAGTTCATCAAATACAAAAAATACAATATATATATATAAATGTAGTATATTTTAGTATTCATATGTATTTATTGAATTTTGTAAATATTTTTTCACAAATATTTTATTTTTTAAGTGCATCTAAATTATGTGCATTTAGAAAGTAAAAAAATTTAATAAAATATTAAAAAAATTTACTAAAAACAAAAAAACTTGATTTTTAAAAAATAATCAAAATCAAACAAAGTGATTCTATTTTTGCAATAAATTATGGTTCTTTTATCATGATTCATTCCCCACAAGAAAAAAGAAAAAAAAGAAAGATACAACCACATTTTTTTTTTGGCGTATTCAAAATGCCATTAACTCAGTTACTTTGACCATTATTAAAACGACACAGTTTTGCTTAGTTAAAATAATGAGAAAAGTTAGGAATCGTGAAATTTTTTTCATGAAAGATTTATGATCTTTGGATTACCTTGATTAGTGTGTGGTGCTTTATTCTAAGTGTAATCCAAGGGTCACAAAGCTTTCATGATTATTTTCACGAAATGTTTTTCATGATATCTAGCATTGCTGTAAAATAATATTTGAACAGAGGTGGTGGTGCAACTTCAAAAAGAGAGACTAATTGAGGTCTCAAATCTTCGATCTCCATTAATGCTTGGTGATTTTGATCTGGAAATCTTGTTCTACACTTCACTTGAGCACATATCTTCGAGGGGTGATTATTCAGTGTTTTCAAAATATGGACATGTTATATTTCATAAGATTTTGATTGATAGAGAGGGGTAGGGGCCCACGATGTATGTTAGGGATAGGAGACAACATGAGGCTAAGTAATTGGCGATTGGTTTGGAGTATGATCACGTGGTGTTCTAGGATTATTGAATAATTTCCCATCTTGGAGATCATTCGGATATCCGGTCTGGAAAATCTTTCACTTTCCTTTTCTCCCGATTTAGCTGATTTCTAGCATTTTTTATTTTGTTTTTTGTTTGTTTGTATTCTCTTGCTCTTCCTCCTTGTCTTAATAAGTTTGGAGTTATTGAATGGTTAGAGTTTGCGTCAGAATCGAAACCACGAGGGGACGAAGAGGAAAGCTATGAAAGTGTGGTAGCTGATGAAAGTGAATGCTTTCGCAAATTCAAGAATCGAGTCACGGTCTCAAATATAGGTTCTTCTTGCATCTATAGTGTGCCTGTTTTCTTATTTTGTGAGTTCAATTAATTAATGGAAAAAAGAAATCATGATCCACCTGTGTGTAGACACCCCATTTTTGACCGTCCTCAAGACTTAAATATGCTTCCAGGTACATCCAGGATGTAGACACGCTCCCGGGAACTCTCCGATATCCGCGCCCGCGAGGGGCGCGAATCTCGTTTTGTTTTGAGCTACTACAGTTCGGACTCAATGTCACGGTTCTGAATCTAATCTCACAATGTGCGATGTAAGATCGATAAATCACCAAAGAGTCCAAATCCGGCAAATAATTTTGGAAAACTAATTTTAATAAAGAAGTGCCAAACATGGATTGCTTTGCCAGATACAGAGTCGCCACCTAAATATTTTATTTTGGGGGAATTTAGGAAACCTGACTCGTGCCTAAGGCCACGTGTCTGTCATCACCAAAGTTGCCTCGGCTCAGGAACTTGGGTACGAGAGGGGAAGGTCATGCAATGAGCACCCCCGCTCGCCTGATCAAAGATCGGCCTGTACTAAGCATGATATTTTGTTTTTGAAAACACATGTGCTCTTATCCCGGTTAATTAGCTAATCTTACTACATGATGCGCACAACATACAAGTATAGACTAGATCGCCTAATTTGGAACAAAACATTGCATATTCGTTTTGTAAAAAATGGTTTGAAGTTTGCTACTCGCAAGTAGGCTAAATTCGGGATTCAATGAATTGTTCCAATTCAAGTAATCCAACCTTCACCCACAGGCATTCAGGCAGTTATATCAAATAAGCAGTTAGCCTCATGGCAAGCATGCTTTCATGGCAATCAATAACACACATGCAGTATGCTAAAGCGTAAACACTCACAGCGTACTCCGAGCCAAAACAAAGAACTAGTTAGAAATCTTGCATGATCCTAGTTCACGTTAAGATGGCTAATGCAACACATGCGAAAATGCAACTAAAATAGGCTCGGCTATCCTAGAATGGCATATGAAATGCAACTTGATACATGTATTCAACTTGGAATTGAAATACAATGCAATTAGTATGATGCGCCGAGCCCGGTGCATGCAAAACAGATGAATGGATGCACGCATGCAAGCATAAGGTACGCTAATTGAAATATGCCCTAAAACTAACCATCGTAAGTGGTTAAGTAAAAGGGAGAAAGAAATGGGGGTTGGAAGACACGCATCACACACACGCATCACACACACGCACGCTTATTACAACAGTTGGCCCTCTCGACGGAGGGTCCGAATAAGAAGCTAACTAGCTAATCTAAGCTGAGTAAACTACTTATTACATCACAACGAAGCTAATTAACTAACCCTAGTTAACTAGCTATTACAAAACAATTAAGCAGCTAAACGCATCAACTACTTAAATTACAAGCCAAAGCATAAACTAGCTAATCACATTAGCTAAGTAAAGCAAAAAAACAATGGCTTCAGAGGGAGAAGAGTGTATGCATGCCCGGTTGCCTCGTTCGGAAATCCAACGCGATGCCCCAACTTGCCTCTGTTTTCAATTGTTCTCAGAACCTTGCACCAAGCTCCAGAAAGCTTCTAACTCAACTTGGGAACTTGTGGGAGGGTGGCCAACCACCTAGGGGTGTCTGCAGCCACCTGCCGACCACTTTTTGTTGTTGCAAACCAAAAAGTGGTCGGCCAGCTAGTTTTTCTGGCTGGCCGACTAGTTGTTGCTGCCAAACTCCAGTTTTCTACAACAGAGAGCAAGAAAGGGCATGGCAATGTATTTGCAAGGTATGTGTGCACAACCACCCTCCCTATCATTTCATGAGCTCAAGGGAGTGTGGTTCTCGACCCTCGGGCCACCAATCGCGCATTTCAATGCATGATGGCCGAGAGGCAAAGTTGCACAATTCAATATGAAAATGAATGCACAAGTAAACACATAAGGCCTAGAACTCTATCATGTATGATCAAGAGCGTCGACGACCGAGAATTGAGGCACGTTTCATCACTTCAAGTATGAAACGTCCCTTGTTTCCCGTGTTTGGACTAACACCTATTCCAAACACAATGCAACACAAGCATGGCATACACAGTGCGACTCAAGCATGCAAAAATGCAATGCAACACAAGCATGCAAATATGCAATACAATGAAACAAGCATGTGAACAACATGCAAGGGACAAGTATGCAAACAAGCAATGCAACATAAATAACCTAACAAGGCTAATGGCATGCACAATGCACAATGCTAAGAACAACAACTAGCATACACAATGCTAAATGACAACTAGCATACACAATGCAATAATCATGGCATACCCAATGCTCAATGGACTTAAACCAAAATGGACAGACCTCAGCCATGCCCAAATTAGTGGCCATAACACCAAAACAAAGGCACCAAAAGAGAAGGCATGCATGCACAATGCATTGGCCAACCAACTAGGCCTAAGAGCACAACTCTCAAGAGGGCTCAAGGAGTGACAAATGCGGAAGTGTAACAACACTAAATGCACTGAAATAAGGTATGAAATGATGCCAAATCATTCAAACAACACAAGCATAGCATGCACAGGTCCTTAAAGCATGAAGCTAGTAAAGAGGGCTACAAAGGGGGCATGCAATATATGGCACAAGTGCATGAACCAACCATGGATAGAGCTGAAATAGGTCAAAGCAATGACCAAAACATGCTAAGATGGAGGCTCAAAGGCCTAGGCAAGATGGCATACATGCTAGGCTATAAGTAAGGCAACAATGCACAACACTTAAAGGCATTCAAAGCATGAAAGAAGTGGGAACATGCCAATGCTATAAGCTCTGAAATGAAGTATTAAATGATGCTAAATCATCTAAATAGCTCAAAGATAGCATGCATGAGTCAACAAAACACAAAGCTAGCAAGGTCAATTGCACTACAGCTATACAAAGCATGAAGGATATGGCAAAGGCAACCCAAAACAGTCCTAGAACATGTCAGAATGATACTAAAACATGCATGGAAGGAAGCCAAAACAAGCTATCATGAAGGGCATAAGGCGTGATGCATACAAGGCAAATAAGGTGGATTACACTACACCTATTAAGACCAAGCATGGGATGACTTAACCAACAAAAATTAGAGTTAAATCATGGCAAAATAACCCCAAAAACACATTGAAATGATGGCTCGCAAGCTAAGGCATGAAGGCATACGCAATGATTCATGTTAAGGCATAAAGGGGCAAACCCTCCAACGCATTGAATAAGTGACAAATGCAAGTGCACGACCATGAAACATGGACTGAAATCACATAAGAAATGATGCCAAATCATGAAAATAGTCCAAGTAATGCATGCTAGTGGACTTGATGCACAAAGCTAACAAGCTAGAATGCACTATAGCTATACAAAGCATGGCATGCATGACCAAAACAACATAAATCAGAGCTAGAGAATGCTAAAACATGGACAAAAGCTTCTTGAAGTTAAGCCAAAAGCATGCTAGAATGACATGTTAAAGCATGATGCATGTTAGGCTAATTCATGGAAATGCACTACAAGTGCATGGAGCATGCGAGAGGTGACCAAACCAAACCCTAACAGAGGTATGACATGGCAAAACATCACCAAAAAGATGCTGAAATGGACTCAAGGCAAACTAGAATGACATGCTACTTCATGAAGCATACAAAGCTAGTTTATGAGATTTACACTACAAGTGTATAAACCATGCATGGAGTGACCAAACCAAGTAAAAACAGTGGTATGCCTCAGCAAAATAAGCCCAAATACAAGCTAAGATATGGCCAACATAAACTTAACAAACATGCTCACACATGAGGCATTCAAGACAAGTATTGAAGACACAAGGAGAGGGGATGACCCTCTCCTATTTAGGACTCCAAAACCGCCTTTCTACCACTGAAAATCCTTCGGATTTCAGTGGTAGAAAGGTCATGGAAAGACTACAACAAGAGCCTAGAGGGATGGCTCAAAACAAGGCCTAACAAGGCCTAAGAGGGGTAAACAACCCCAAATACAAAAGTGACCTTAAACAAAGATCTTAAGCACAAAAATTCAGAACTTTTTGTAGTTAAGAGTTAAGCTTAAAACAGCATGAAAGTAGGGCTAAAAGCTTAAGCAAAAATGGGGGATTTAAGGGTTAGAAACTCACCCTTGAAGACCACCTTTAAAGCTGCAACTCCAGCAGGTTTTTCAAGCTCAAACCAATCCAAGAACACCAAAACTAGCTCCTAAGCACCTCAGCAACAAAAGGATGGTGTTTGAGTGTGTGTTTGTGTGCAAAAGTGAGACAAAATGACACTTTAAGGCACAAAACAAGAGCAAAAGAGAGATATAGATACAAGTGTGTATGTATATCTCAAACCACCAATTTCTGAACCTGGAGGAGGGAGGGAGAGCCTCCTCTTATAGAGAGCAAAAGCATAAGCTTCTTGAAGAAGCTAAGGCTCAAGGCCATCCCTCTATACACGTGTATGGAGGATGGTTCTATTGCTCTTCAGCTGTGCCAGCTGGCCAAAAATATCTCCAAAAAGGTGACAAAAAGTAGCCGACCACTTGAAGTGGTCGGCCAGCTACTTAAAGTGGTTGGCCATCGGCCGACCACTTTAAGTGGTCTCCCAGAACAAAAACTGGTCGGCCATGGTGGGAGAGAGTCTAAAACATGAAAACAAGCAAATAGTCTGGTGGCCGACCACTTTTGATGGTCCAAAGATCAGGGAGACCTGTTGTCAGACCAGAAAATTGGCTGGCAGGAAGAAAAGTGGTTTGCGGGGAGAGAAACTGGTCTCCCACCCTTGTACCACCTTCCAAACAAGGAAAACAAGGTTTGTACAAAAAACGAACCAAAACGGATGCAAGACGAAAGTTCGGGAGGCGAAGCGCACAGTTGGGAGCCTCGAAAACTAGCTGTTGAGCACTAAAAGTGGTTTGCGACCACAAAAGTGGTCTCCCAAACCACAGTGGCCCTCTAGGCCAAGGAAACAAGGTGTGGTTCAAAAACCACGCCAAACGGAGAACGTTAAGCGGTCCCGAGACAAGGCGTGCGGCCGAAGGCTCCGAAAACCGGAAACTAGTCTCCAAACGGGAAAAGTGGTCTACGACCACAAAAAGTGGTCTACAAGACCCCTCCTTCCCTTAGGCAAGGAAAACATGGCTTGGTCCTCAAACCGAGCCAAAGCACAAAGAGTTCAGAGGCCAGGAGGCAAGGCTCTCAGCCAAAACTCTGAAACCTCGAAACGAGCACAACATGCACTATCACCGAGCGCTCAATCGATGACGTCTAAGTCTTAAGGTCGGTCAAAAATCGGGTGTCTACAGTTGCCCCTCTTTGACAGAACTCGGAAGTCATAAGTGACGGGAGTGGATGTCAAAGCCTAGAGACGATCCATTTTTGACAAGGCCGAAGACTTAGACAAACAGGCAAGATAACAAAGAGATGTGCCCACAGGCAAGGGCAAAATGCAAATGACATGCACAAAGCCGAACATAACTTATGATCATGCAAAGAAAACTGTAATGAAGTAGATATACAAAATAAATGCAACAGTTTAAGCAAGCGAATTCAAACCAAACTACATTACATACAGAAAGGATGTAAGAGAATTATACAATTCTCGCTACGTCTCACGCGCAGAATACAATACCGTCTAGTGTGTCTGGTCGCGCCAGCTTCAAATGAATCGTACATACAATATCGTCTGGTCGCACCAGCCTCAAATGAACTGTACATACAATATCGTGCCTGCAACAGAAAAGACTTAACAGGTACAATATCGTTAGAAACATGCATAGCAATGCAAGTGAGAAGTGCATGACGACGCAAACAAAGTGTGGGTGCATGACAATGCTAGTGAAACGTGCATAGCAATGCAAGTAGTGTGCATAACAATGGAGGCAAAACGTGCGTGACAACACGGTGAAGAGTGCATGACAATGCAGGTAGAAGGGGTGCATGACAATGCAACCTAAGTGTGACGCATAACAATGCGGAAAGGGGTGCATGACAATGCAACCTAAGTGTGACGCATAATAATGCAGAAAGGCGCGCATGACAATGCAACCTAGGTGTGACGCATAACAATGCGGATGGGGGTGCATGACAATGCAACCTAAGTGTGACGCATAACAATGCGGAAGGAGTGCATAACAATGCAACCTAAGTGTGACGCATAACAATGCGGATGGGGGTGCATGACAATGCAACCTAAGTGTGACGTATAACAATGCGGAAGGGGTGCATGACAATGCAACCTAGAAACGTGCATAACAATACAGTGAAGTACGCATAGCAATGTAAGCAAACGAGCGTGTCAACACAAGTAGTGAGTGCATAACAAAGCAACAAGTGGTGTGCATAACAAATGCAAGAGAGGAAAGTGTGCATAACAATGCGAGAGTGGTATAACTTCGATAGCATGCCCTGAAACAAAATGCCGGTTAAAGAAAAATAAGCCTTAACGCAAGCAAATTAACCGGAACCTCCGATTTGCCTCTCGGGGGGGGGGGGGGGGGTCACAACATACTTAAAAAGGATACACCTTGCTCTTGATGAGTAACGATGAGCCACGCATTGAAGACTTGAATTGAAGTTCCCGCGGGGACAATTTGCGCCAAAAAGTGTACTTTTCTTGCACTTTCCTGAGAGTCGGGAACTCCAATCATCATCAAAACACACAGGGAGAACAAAGGGACCTTGGAGACCACCACGAGGGATGGCCGACCACCTAGGCTAGCGGCCGACCAGTTGTTGACCACCAAACTGGTCGGCCGACCAGAAAAACTGGCTGGCCGACCAGTTTATGAAAACAAAGGCAATTTTGTCTTTTAATGCTCGGATCTTTAAGTACACAACTCCAAATCAGTTTTGCTCACATGTCCAAGGCCAAAACCAACTTCTGTTCCTCCCTAGACCCTTTTCTCTCTCAAATCTACACTTTATACACGTTTTCCAACGCCCCACGCGAAGTTGTTTAGCGAAAACTTTCGATTCTCTTAGTTTTGAACCGATTAAAATTTGTTTTCGGAGCTTCTTTCTCCATTTTCACCACTTGAGGTATGTTTGTCACAAAGTTTAGCACCTTTTCTCGGGCGTTGACTTTTGTTGACTTTTTCTCTTCTCGAGAGTTGACTTTTGTTGACTTTTTGCAATTTTAGCTCATTTCGCTCATTTTTCCATCATCTTGTAGATTTCTTCAGATGGCCGACGATATTCCGTATGGCGGAGGTTCTCCATATGCAAAGGATGAGCCCAACTATATACCGTTGCCTCCGAGGATTCAGCCGTTCGACCCGGAGGAGTATGACCCGCAGGAGCACATTCTACCTCCTAGCACCTTTCACCACTTCACGGAGTTCGCTCGTTGGGCGCCCGCAGATTTGCTGCTACGGGAGCCGGAGTCCCATCTATCTCATCGCACGCATGAGGTGCGTACTTTACTTTTGCATTTCTCGCACATTCCATGTTTTTGCTATATATCATATCTGCTCATTCTGAACATATTCACATACACAGCACTCCACTCATTCTGAACGCACGGTTCATACACAGCATTCTACTAATTTGGCACACAGCTCACCACACAATCACTTTGTTAATTCGGCACACAGCTCATTTTGGGCACATAGCTCATTATACTGCTCAATCTGAACACACAGTTCATAGCACATCATTCTGTTTAGTCTAAACACACAGCTCATTTGGGCACACAGCACATTACACTGCTCAATCTGAACATACAGTTCATAACACAACATTCTGTTTAGTTGGCACACAGCTCATAGCACTGCTCAATCTGAACACATAGTTCAGAACGCAGCATTCTGCTTAGTCTGAACACACAGCTCATTTGGGCATACATCACATTACACTACTCAATTTGAACATACAGTTCATAACACAACATTCTGTTTAGTTGGCACACGGCTCATAACACTGCTCAATCTGAACACACAGTTCATAACACAACATTCTTTTAATTTGCACACGGCTCATAACACTGCTCAATCTGAACACACAGTTCATAACACAGCATTCTTTTAATTTGCACACGACTAATAACACTGCTCAATCTGAACACACAGTTCATAACACAGCATTCTTTTAATTTGCACACAGCTCAAAACATTGCTCAATCTGAACACACAGTTCATAACACAGCATTCTTTTAATTGTCATAACATAGCACACCGCTCAATCTGAACACGCAGTTCATAACGTAATATACTTTTTCAACACATAGCACACTACTCAATCTGAATACGCAGTTCATAACACAGTATTCGGTTTATTGTCATAACATAGCACACCGCTCAATCTGAACATGCAGTTCATAACGCGATATACTTTTTCATAACATAGCACACTACTCAATCTGAACACACAGTTCATAACACAGTATTCGGTTTATTGCACACTGCTCAATCTGAACACGCAGTTCATAACACAGTATACTTTTTCCTTGGCACGCAGCTCATATTTTTCATTTTGAACACACAGCTCACACTTTTCAAATTTGAACACATAGCTCATAGTTTTCATTCTGAACACACAGCTCATAGTTTTCATTCTGAACACACAGCTCATACTTTTCAATCTGAACACACAGCTCATAGTTTTCATTCTGAACACACAGCTCATACTTTTCATTCTGAACACACAGCTCATACTTTTCAATCTGAACACACAACTCATAGTTTTCATTCTGAACACACAGCTCATACTTTTCAATCTGAAACTGAATACATCTGTTCATTTTGAATGTAGATATCCTCCCGTTTCATACAGGGTTATGGATCGATCCTCGCGAGGGAGTGGTATATGGAGCTCCTAGACGCTGTCAGACACATTGTGGACAAGGCAGAGTTTGGCCCATTCTGTGCAGGATTGTCGCGTCATTTAGCGAGCAGGACCCTCCTGGGCGCACTTGTAGAGAGATGGTGGGACACCACCAGGGACATGACGATGACCCCATATGACTTCTCCATGCTGATGGGCCTTGACATGGCAGGCCGGCCGATCCCATACGATGCAGATATGGGTGAGTGGGAGGCCGCTTGGATTTATCTGCTCAGAGCCCGTCCGCCGATCGACAGATCATCAGGCAGGGTCAGGTACACCTGGTTCTCTGAGCGGTACAGGGGGACTACGCCCGTGACCATTGAGGCCATACAGCAGTATGCCTGGGGATTTTTGATGTTCCTCCTCAGGACCACTCTGTTCTCCGACAGGGGGAACACAGTTGGGCTTTATCTGCTTAGTGCTCTGGTAGACCTATCATAGGTCAATCAGTATGATTGGGGTGGCGCTGGCCTCGCTACCCTTTACTGCTACATGAGCGCGACTTCCCGAGAGCGAGGTACCTCTCGGGATCCCCTACTCACGCAGATTTTAGGGTCGGTGCCGGCCCAGGCCTCGGGAGACCCTGCTCTACCTCCAGCAGTTCTTCGATACTGTACGGGCGACGGAGGTGATCCAGAACTCTCAATTCTTCATGCTTTCAGCTTTGATTCATCTTGCATATTTATGATGTCTAATCAATTTATGCACTTGTTACCCACAGGTGACCTGGGAGCCTTGGATCGACATGCCAGGGAATCCTCGATTTTTGTTTGCTGGGGCATGGGGCTTCTCCCGATATAGGGTCTTGTTTGAGGGACCGGTTGGCAGGGCTTGGTTTCTCGGAGAGCGCTTCATGTGCCAGACAATGGGCAACTCCGATCAGGACGTCCCCTCACTGCCTCCACCAGAGATGCGGTCTGCAGGGGGTCTCACACCTCGAAAGGCGGAGGACCTCATGTTGGGTATTGATGCGGTCTTTTTCTTGGAGGAGGGGGATTACGCGACATATCGCGATACGTACCTGATGCCTCCGTTGTCAGGTGTCCGTACCCCTAGGAGGAGAGCTGCTGACATGCCTTCCTTGAGTCGCGCCCGAGCCGGAGACATTCCTTTGACCAGTGGGGCCGACACATCGAGTGGTGGGACTGGAGGGATACCCTCGACTTGGCAGTATACTGGATGGCCAGATCTCCCGACCGGGCTGACAGACTGGCAGTATGGGACACCATACCAGATTCCACTGGAGCCTCTGCTACCAGATCATCGACACGTCAGTGACCCTGACTCACCACCGGTATGCTCCACAGTTTTCATTTATCACTCAGATATCTAGACATTCATTTATTCACTGATGACTTGAACTTGTGTCTGCAGCCTCCCAGGGAGTATACTGAGGGGTTACTCGGAGTGGTGGCCTCACTCGAGAGTATGGTTCTGTGGAGGGAGACGCTGCTATATGCCTCCGGCGTTCAGGTACTTTTCAATTTCCTTGCATTTATCATACTTCTGATGACATATGGAAATTGAACATTTCACTGCATTGATTCATTGCATGTGTAGAGCACATCTGACACATCATATTCACACACTATATCTGCATGCACCAACTCTCTGTATCATTCTCGTATCTGCATCTGATATACATACTGGCTGATGCATTCAAACTGTCCTTTTCAGGTCCCGCCTCTACAGACTGGGCCATCCAGGCCTTCTCGAGCAGCTAGGAGAGGAGTCTCAGCACGCGGCCGGGGGGACGCAGAGCACCTGTTAGACAGGATGACGAGTCTAGCGAGGAGGAGGAGTTAGCACATCCACAGTCAGAGACATCTGCAGGTGTAGACGTCTCCAAACGTCCCGGGAGGATGTCCTGTTTTGTTCGCCTGTGGGTCTACTACAGTTCAGGACTCATATTGTCACGGTTCTTAATCTGAACCAAAGAGTCCAAATTTGGCAAATCGTTTTGAGAAAACAGATTTTTAGAAAAGAAGTGCCAAACATGGACTGCTTTGCCAGATACAGAGTCGCCACCTAAATATTTTATTTTGGGGGAATTTAGGAAACCCTGACTCGGTGCCAAAGGCCACGTGTCCGTCATCAACAAAGTTGCCTCGGCTCGGGAACTTGGGTACGATTGGGGAAGGTCAGCTATGAGCACCCCCTCTCGCCCGATCAAAGATCGGCCTCTCCTAACCGTGATATCTTGTTTTGAAAAAATTATATGCTCTTGTTCCGGTTATTAGCCTAGAATTACTATGTTATGCGCGCAGCAAACAAGTATAGACCAAATCGCCTAAATTGGAACAAAACATTTCATGTTTGTTTTGAAAATGGTTTGCTACTCGCAAGTAGGCTAAAATGTAGGTTTTGCCACCCTTGAGTGGGCTTTAGAAAAAATGGTTTTGCCACTATCTAGTGGGCTTAAAACTCACAATTTTAATGCATTATTCCAATTTAGGTAATTCGACCTCCACCCACAGGCATTCAAGCAGTTATATCACATAAGTAGCTAGCCTCATGGTAATCATGCTATTATGGCAACACTCACACGCATGCGGTATGCTAAAGCATAAAGGCTTACCTAGTACTCCAAGCCAAATACAAAACTAGTTAGTAATCATATGCATGACCCTAGTTCATGTTAAGATGGCTAATGCAACACATGCTGGATGTAGCTAGAACAGGCTCGGCTACCCTAAAGATGGCATGTGAAATGCTGCAACTAACAAGTACTCAACTTGGAATTTGAAATACAAGTGCAATTAGCATGATGTACCGAGCCCGATGTATGTAAGACAAATGTATGGACGCACGCATGCATAGCATAAGGTATGCTAATTCAAATATGACCTAATACTAAGCTTCTCAAAGAAGCTAAATGAGAAGGGTCAAGAGGGTCAAGGCTTCCAATGGAAGCTAACCCAAAGGTGCAAGCTTCTTGAGGAATCTAAGACAAAGAGGTCAAGCTTCCTCAAGAAGCTTGAGCAAAGGGTGCAAGAAAAAAGGGTCAAAAGGTGCAAAACAGCCACACCTGTGCATAGGGAGGAGGGTCAATGCATTCCAGCTGGCACAGCTAGCATGCATTATGCTTGAAAAAGGCAAGAAGGTTCTACTGGCCAGAAAAGGAGGCCATCGGCCAAATATATGGTCGGCTGGCCACACCAAATGCCGAACGGCCAATGGTATGTTTTACCAATGGCCGGTAGCCTCAAAACACGGCCGGTGGCCTCAACCCATGGCCAGTGGGTGTCAGGGGTAGCTAACAAGCTACTCTTTACCCTCAGAAACAAAAACACAAGTGTTTGGTGCAAAACCAAACGCAAAATAGTCGAGTTGAGAGATCCTGAAGCAAGGCACGCAGCCGAGACCTCCGGGAACTCAAAACAAAACATGAACATGGGTAATCACCAAGTGTTCCAGCGGTGACGTCCAAGTCTTGAGGACGGTAAAAAATGGGATGTCTACAGTTGCCCCTCATTGACAGAACTCGAAAGTCATAACAATGACGTGAGTGATTGTCAAAGCCCCGAGACGACCCATTTTTGACAAGGACGAAGACTTGGACAAAGCATACATACTGCAGATAAAGATATGCGCCCGAAGGTAGGGGCAAAATGCAACCGACAATGCAAGAAGCCGAACATAACTTATGATCATGCAAAGAAAGCTGTAACGAAGCATAACATGCAACAGTTTTAAGCTAGCAAACACAAATCCAACCACATTACAATGCAGAAAGAATGTAAGAGAATCATGTAATTCTCGCTACGTTTTACGCGGAGAATACAATACCTGTGCGGTTCGTCCGGTTGCACCAGCCTCAAATGAACCGTACATACAATATCGTGCCTGAAAAAGAAAGAAAACTTAACAGGTACAATATTGTTAGCAATATGCACATGAATGCAATTGAAAGTGCGTGAGAACGCAAAGCAAGTGGGAAGCATAACAATGCTGTGAAAGGCACAAGCACATGTAAGTAAAGAACACGCGACAACGTGCACAATGTGTATGAATGAATTTGAACACATGTACGTAAAGCATAACGCGACAACGCATGCAATGTGTTATAGAAATTTGAACACATGTCAGTAAAGCAATGCACATATGCAAGCAATGTGTGTAGAAACTTGAACACATGTAAGTAAAGCAATGCACGTATGCAAGAAATGTGTATAGAAACTTGAACACATGTAAGTAAAGCAATGCACGTATGCAAGCAATGTGTATAGAAACTTGAACACATGTAAGTAAAGCAATGCACGTATGCAAGCAATGTGCATAGAAACTTGAACACATGTAAGTAAAGCAATGCACGTATGCAAGCAATGTGTATAGAAACTTGAACACATGTAAGTAAAGCATACGTGGAAACGTATGCAATGTGTGTAACAATGCAAAGGTATGAACACATGTAAGTAAAGTATACGCAAAAACGCATACAATGTGTAACCACCTGAAAATACTTATACACATGTAAGTAAAGCATGCGGTAACGCATACAATGTGTATAGCAAGAATGAACACATGTAAGTAAAGCATGCGGGTTAACGCAAGCAATGTGTAACCTCCTGTGAGATGCAGAAACACATATAAGTAAAGCACATGCGGAAACGCGCACAATGTGTGAAGCAAGCAAGGTTTGAACACATGTAAGTAAAGTATACGCAAAAACATATACAATGTGTAACCACCTGAAAGATACATATACAAATGTAAGTAAAGCAATGCACGTATGCATACAATGTATATAGCAAGAATGAACACATGTAAGTAAAGCATGCGGGTTAACGCAAGCAATGTGTAACCTCCTGTGAGATGCATAAACACATATAAGTAAAGCACACGCGGAAACGTGCACAATGTGTGAAGCAAGCAAGGTATGAACACATGTAAGTAAAGTATACACAAAAACGTATACAATGTGTAACCACCTGAAAGATACATATACACATGTAAGTAAAGCAATGCACGTATGCAAGCAATGTGTGTAAAAACTTGAAGGATGGTAAAAACGAGTTACTCATGATGTTGAAATTCAAAGTACTACAATACAGTATAATTGAAGCGACTTGTGGAGTGCACAAGATACAAAAGGATACGGGAAGGGGCGTTCCTCGCACGTACGGAGCATCGCTCAAAGAAACACGGCCTGAGGTCAACTCGAAAGCCTACTAATGTTCCGAAAAAGTGCACTTCTTCGCACCGTCTTGAGTACTGAAGGTGCCACACCAAACAACTGACTCGAACAAGGGCGCAGGAGGTGCATCGACCGCAAGGGGAGGTTATCGGTATCAACCCCGATACTCTGCTACCCTACTCTCTTTTTGCTTTACTTTCCTTTTTACTGGTAGTTTAAGCACATTGCACTGCCTCAGGCAGGTTTTATTTTCAAAATAGTGTACATTTTGCAAAATACATGATGGAAATGAAACAGCTATTTTGTTCAAAAGGTGGTACATTTGCATGTTCTATGCATCGCATCGCATGGCATCACATAACAATGCAAATGAAATTAAAAGAATTCGTTTGAAAATGGAGCACTTGCATCGTAATAATCAGGTAGTGAACTGACTTACAACTCGATAAGCAAAATAGAGAGACTCGATAAAACCAACCAAGTGCGAGTACAACTTGATAAGCAAATCAAAGACTGAAGGAGAGTGAAATACAACTCGATAAGCAAATGTACAACAACTCGATAAGCAAAAGGGTGTGACCCCGCAAGAATCGATCACCGGAGGGCATTGGTAGAGGTGCCAACCACAATCCCTTAGCATGTTCAACTCATAAACAGCTCATGGAACAAGAAGGAAGGCTACCGGCTAGAGGTAAAGGCCACCGACCATGAGAAATGGCCATCGGCCAAAAGTGGTGGTCGGTCGGCACTATATTTAGCCGGCCAGCCATAAATGGCCAGAACCAGCAGAAAGCTGACATCTGTCCTCCACTCAACCTTATCTTCTACAAAAGACCTCAGCTTCGTAGTTTTACTCAATTCACCACTGATTTGTTCCATATGGAAGAGTTTCTTGCCCAGAATCTCTCAGCTTGGATTAACAACTTGGATGGCTCGGAAAAGCTGAATTTCCGAGGCTTTGGCATAAACGCACTATTCACTTTGAGTCGTACCCCGCTGCACCTTCCGTTTCTCCATGCCGCGGCAAGGTTTTGGAATCCGGTGACACATGTTTTTAGCTTTGGCGGGCAAGAGGTATGTCCTACCTTTGAGGATTTCCAAGCTTCAATGGAATCCGAGCGCAACGAAGAGATCCTGCCCCAACTTCGTTTTGCCATGCCCAAGCCTTAGGACAAATGTGTGGGCTCTCAATACCCGACGCTCGATCTTTGATTTGTGACGGAATGCTGGATATTCCGAGTTTGATTTGCCGTTTTCTGATGCCGGCGACCGCGGTGACCATCATTGGCAAGGTTTTCGGCAACACGCACTTTGTTTGTGCATGCTATCTCATTTCTTACTTGCCTCAGGCTCTGGAGGATCTAGTGTCCGGCTAATCGAGTTGCTCAAGCTAAAGGAGGGCAAGAGCTGCATTGCCATGACTCTGGCTGAGACATTGATGGGCTTGGATGCCTTTTATCGCCGAGAGACGACCAGATTTGCGGGAGTCCACTACTGCTGCAGGTAATGTTTCCCACCCAATCTCACATATGTATTGCTCACATCACTCGGCTCAGGCTCGGTTTTCTCACAAAACCCTTTTCTCACTTTTTCTCTCATCGTACATCTCTCTATTCTTTATTCTCTCATTTTCATCCCTTCCCAGGTGTGGTTGATGGACAAGTTACAGGTTGTGGACTCTTGCCCGGCGTACTCAGCCCGCGGTTATTTCTTCCGGCAACGCCTAGTCGATGCCCTTGATGAGGGTTGGTGGTTCGACTGGATGTGCAGCTTGTCCGCAGACCGCATTGCTTGGAGGTGCCCTTGGCTCAATCTACCGGCAATGGGCTATAGCATGACCCGCCAACCTGGGATTCAGGTGATTGGCTTGACTCACTGTGTGTTCTGCTTCCCATTCCGGTTCCAGCGCCAGTTTGGTCATGATCAGACTTGTCCACCAGAGGGGATAGAGTATCCGGCTACATTCCCGATCCGAGGTGCACAGCTTGCCCGGTATACGACAGCATGGAGGACTAGAGAGCTCCTGGCCCCCGCTCCCACTTTCAGTTGCATTTTGTCTGATGAGTGCATAGATTGGCTTAATGAGGAGGCACAGATCGGGCCCAGCTTGGCACCAGAGGCTTCGACCAGCTCGGGAGGGGGCGCAGGAACACCTGACTTATCTATGCCCCGGATTTATTGCTTTATTAGTACTTTCAAGTTTTCCTTATGAATGTAATAAAAAGCAACTTCAATTTGTATGCAAGAGCAGGAGAACTCTGTATTGAAATCAATGAGATTGAAGGTTGTGGTACTGAAAACTTCCCGTTTTGGTCCAGAAATGGTCTTAGTTGTAAAAAGATTAATTTGAACAAAGTCAACTTTTATTAAAACTTTTCAAAACCATTTTCGTATGGATCAGAACTGGACACGCCTGAGATCTGTCACTGAGATGCACAACCCGGATTCCAGCAACTGGAAAGTTGCCCCTAGTCTGAATAGCACAACCGAAGCTCTTGAATACTGAATAGCCAAAGATGACCCAGCCGAAGAGGGTGAAGAGGGCCTCTCGGTCTTGAGCTTGATGGCATATGCAGATGTTCCTGCTTTATTTTTCTTTTTACATGTAGTTGTAGCACATTGTACAGCTTAGGTAGTTTTATTTTTTTCAAAACTTGTACCCTTTTGTAAAATGTTTGTAAAAAGAAGCTATGATGGAATGAAAATGACTTTTGTTCAAAAAGTGTTGTATTTGTATTCTAAGCATCGCATCGCACCATTTTACACAAAAATGGAATTGAATGGAAATTGAACCTCGTGTATTGCCAAGTCAGGTAGTGAACCGACACAACAAACTAAAGAACTTAACTCACTAAGAAACAACAAAACCTTGGCAAGTTTACAACTCGATAAGCAACAAGCAACAACTCAATAAACAAAGAGCAACAACTCGATAAGCAAAACTTAACAACTCGAAGAGCGAATGCATTTTGAGACAAACAAAGTGACAAAATGCATCCGAAACAGAGGTAAACTCAGACTTTCAGTACTCTCAGCACACGGGAAAGCTAGAGACTCCCTTCTGGAGACAAGAAACAGCTGGAGACAGCTTTTTGCACATGGCTGACCACTTTTAGAGCTTGTCGACCAGTTTTTCTGTCTGCAACCCCAAAAAAAGTAGCTGGCCGACCAGAAAAAGTGGTCGGCCGACCACTTAACCTGGGAACCTCCAGTTTTCTGACACTTGTCCTCCAAACAATGCCTTATCCTCCATAAAGGTTCCAGCTTTGTGGTTCCCTCATTCTAACTCAGTTTTGCACCAAAATGGAGGCTAAGAGGCCAAGTTTGCAACTTGATGTAAATGCATGTAACGAACAAATGAATGCCAATACCCTATCATATTGAGATCAAGGACATCGGCAACCGAGGATTGAGACGTGTTTCGTCACTTGGAGTACGAACACTCCTCACCCCTCAAGTTTGGTTTGACACCCCAAACCAAACAATCCAATGCATGTATATAAACTTGACTCAAAGATGCAATATGAGGCTAAGATGCAAAAACATGCCAAATGTGATGCAAACTAAACATTCAAATGTGCAATGCTAGGCATATAAGATGCAATGCAATGCAATCTAATATGTAAACTAAGACATGAAATGCAACTAGCCAATAATATGTAAGCATGCAAGTATGATATAGTGCAAACATGAAACCAAAGCAATGCAACATGATCATGCAATGGTGGACCTAAAACCCAAAGGGCAGACCTCAGCCCACTCCCAAAACAGTGACCAAAAATGCCCAAAATAGTGGACAAATGCTCATGCAAGCATGCATACCAATCGGCCCAAGACAAGGAGCATTCCACTACAACTACCCCCAAACACTTATGGCATGAACTTTTCAATACAAAACAGAGTTTCAACATGCGAAATGAGCCCCCAAAACCCACTGATATGGAAGCCCCAAAGACTTAAACGCTTAAAGCATGCCCAATGCTCATTTCAAGGCACAACAAAACAACTTTTCAAGGCATGAAAGTGATGATAAATGTAAGCATACAAGCATGGATTAGGGACTGAAATGGCATGTGAGATGACTCCAAAGC
This sequence comes from Camellia japonica, assembly GCA_030407325.1. Lineage (NCBI taxonomy): Eukaryota > Viridiplantae > Streptophyta > Magnoliopsida > Ericales > Theaceae > Camellia > Camellia japonica. The sequence goes on from JAPPVO010000016.1 coordinate 176,146,139, forward strand.
ATTGAAACAACCCAACTAAGGCATGCTTATGACTCACACACTCAAGGCTCACAAGCCAAAATACAAAGGGTCTATACCAAACATGGCAAATGTGATCAAAACAGTGCCTAATAGACCTCAAACATGGCAAAATATGACCAAGAACTTCACAAAGCAAGGTCAAAACATGAGAGCATGGTGGTCTAATGGCATGATGCACTTCCAGGCAAAATGAGGGAATACAAAGCAAGTATATTAAGCATGAAAGGGGCCATTAATCCGACCAAAAACAGGGGCATAATATGACCCACTAACACCCAAAAACCTCTGAAATGGAGCAAAAGACAACTACTCATGCATGCTACCATTATGAGCCAAAAATATGGACAAAAGAGAGACTAAGGGAGAAGGGTGTCCCTCCCCTATACAAGACCTCAAAACCTCTTCTTCACCACTGGAAATCCACTGGATTTCAGTGGTGAGAAGGCCAACACACCAAGGTAATCAAAGCTTAAAGGAGAAAGCACAAAAAGGGCCAAACAAGGCCTAAGAGGGGGAGGTCGACCCCCAACAACAAAGTGACCTTAATGAAGTATCTTAAGCATGCAAATACAAGATTTTTTTCAGTTATACACAAAATCTAAAACAATAAGCAAGATAGGCAAAAGTCTAGTGCAAGATTGGGGAATCTAAAGTAAAAGAGTTACCCTTGAAGAACCCTTGGTGAACAGCAAGTGCAACCTCCTTCTTTTGATCAAAACTAGTCCAAAACCTCAAGAACAAACCCTCAAAGCCTCTCAAAGTTGAAGTATGGTGTAGTAGTGTGTGTTTGTGTGCAAAACTAAGGAGAAAATGCACTTTAAGACCCTCAAACACACACAAATGATGAGAGAGAGGGAGATATAGAGAGAGAAGGTATATTTCAAATGTATATCTGTATATTCCTCTGGTTTTTTGCTCAACCAAGACAAAGGAGGGGGGTGATCTCTTATATAGACAATGAAATGGTGCTAAGCTTCTCAAAGAAGCTAAATGAGAAGGGTCAAGAGGGTCAAGGCTTCCAATGGAAGCTAACAGAAAGGTGCAAGCTTCTTTAGGAAGCTAAGACAAAGGGGTCAAGCTTCCTCAAGAAGCTTGAGCAAAAGGTGCAAGAAAAAAGGGTCAAAGGGTGCAAAGCAGCCACACCCGTGCATAGGGAGGAGGGTCAATGCATTCCAGCTGGCACAGCTGGCATGCATTATACCTGAAAAAGGCAAGAAGGTGCTACCGGCCAGAAAAGGAGGCCATCGGCCAAATATATGGTCAGCCGGCCACACCAAATGCCGACCGGCCAATGGTATGTTTTACCAATGGCCGGTAGCCTCAAAACACGGCCGGTGGCCTCAAGCCATGGCCGGTGGGTGTCAGGGGTAGCTAACAAGCTACTCTCTACCCTCAGAAACAAAAAACACAAGTGTTTGGTGCAAAACCAAACATAGAACAGTCGAGTTGAGAGATCCTGAAGCAAGGCGCGCAGCCGAGACCTCCGGGAACTCAAAACAAAACACGAACATGGGTAATCACCAAGTGTTCCAGTGGTGACGTCCAAGTCTTGAGGACGGTCAAAAATGGGGTGTCTACAGCAGGCAGGGATGATGACTCTGGTTCAAGTTCGGAGGGCGGAGGCGACACCGAGGAGGCTTCCGAGGATGGTGGCTCTGATTCAGACGAAGATGCCGACGATGGTGGTGCGGAGGCTGGTCAGCCGAAGAGGGTGAAGAGGGCCTCTCGGTCTTGAGCTTGATGGCATTGATGCAGATGTTCCTGCTTTATTTTTCTTTTTACATGTAGTTGTAGCACATTGTACAGCTTAGGTAGTTTTATTTTTTTCAAAACTTGTACCCTTTTGTAAAATGTTTGTAAAAAGAAGCTATGATGGAATGAAAATGACTTTTGTTCAAAAAGTGTTGTATTTGTATTCTAAGCATCGCATCGCACCATTTTGCACAAAAATGGAATTGAATGGAAATTGAACCTCGTGTATTGCCAAGTCAGGTAGTGAACCGACACAACAAACTAAAGAACTTAACTCACTAAGAAACAACAAAACCTTGGCAAGTTTACAACTCGATAAGCAACGAGCAACAACTCAATAAACAAAGAGCAACAACTCGATAAGCAAAACTTAACAACTCGAAGAGCGAATGCATTTTGAGACAAACAAAGTGACAAAATGCATCCGAAACAGAGGTAAACTCAGACTTTCAGTACTCTCAGCACACGGGAAAGCTAGAGACTCCCTTCTGGAGACAAGAAACAGCTGGAGACAGCTTTTTGCACATGGCCGACCACTTTTAGAGCTTGTCGACCAGTTTTTCTGTCTGCAACCCCAAAAAAAGTAGCTGGCCGACCAGAAAAAGTGGTCGGCCGACCACTTAACCTGGGAACCTCCAGTTTTCTGACACTTGTCCTCCAAACAATGCCTTATCCTCCATAAAGGTTCCAGCTTTGTGGTTCCCTCATTCTAACTCAGTTTTGCACCAAAATGGAGGCGTTTCTTGTCGAAAATCTCACAAATTGGATTGCTACCTTGGATGGCTCGGAAAAGTTGAATTTCGAGGCTTCAGCATAAATGCACTATTCACGTTGAGTCGCACCCCACTGCGTTTTCCGTTCCTTCATGGTGCGGCAAGGTTTTGGAATCCGGTAACACATGTCTTTAGCTTTAGCGGACAAGAGATATGTCTGACTTTCGAAGACTTCTGAGCTTTGATGGAGTCCGAACACGAGGAAAAGATTTTGCCACAATTCCGCTTTGGCCACATCTAAGCCTTAGGACAGATGTGCGGGCTCACTATGCATGACGCTCGGTCTTTGATGCCGGTGACCGCGGCGATCATCACTGGTAGGGTTTTCGGTGACATGCGCTTTGCTTGTGCAAGCTGTCTCATTTCTTGCTTGCCTCAGGCTCCGAAGGGTCTAGCATCCGTTTGATCGAAGTTGCCCAAGGCTTAAAAGAGGGCAAGAGCTGTATCGCCATGACATTAGCTGAGACATTGATGGGTTTAGATGCTTTTCATCACTGAGAGATGACTAGATTTGCGGGGAGTCCACTCCTGCTGTAGGTAATGTTTCCCATCCTATCTTACATATATTTCTCACATCACTCAGCCCTCAGGCTCGATTTTTCTCTCAAAGCCCTTTTTCTTCTTTCTCTCAAACTTTTCTTACTTTTCTCTCAACGTACACCTCTCTATTCTTTAATCTCTCATTTTTCAACCCTCCCCAGATATGGTTGATGGATAAATTGAAGATTGTGGACTCATGCCCAGCATATTCAGCTCGCGGCTATTTCTTCCGGCGACGTCTAGTCAATGCCCTTGATGAAGGATGGTGGTACGAATGGATGTGCAGTCTATCCGCTACCAGCATTGCTTGGCGCTGCCCTTGGCTCAATCTGCCAGCAATGAGTTACAGTATGTCTCGCCAGCCTGGGATTCAGTTGATCAGCCTGACACACTGTGTCTTTTACTTCCCATTTCGATTCCGGCGCCAGTTCGGACATGATCAGACTTGCCCGGAAGAGGGGATAGAGTACCCTGCTGCATTTCCGGTCCGAGGTGCATAGCTAGCTCAGTATGCCACAGCATGGAGGACGAAAGAGCTTCTGGCCCCCGCTCTCACTTCCAGTTGCACCCTTTCTGATGAGTGCATAGCTTGGCTCGATGAAGAGGCGTAAGTTGGGCCTACTTTGGCATTAGAGGCTTCGACCAGCTCTGGGAGGGGACGCAGGAACACCTGACTATGCCCCGAATTTATTTGCTTTATCAGTACTTTCAAGTTTTCTTTATGAATGTAATAAAAAGCAACTTCAATTTGTATTCAAGAGTAGGACAACTCTGTATTGAAATCAATGCAATTGAAGGTTGTGGGTACTGAAAATTTTCCGTTTGGTCCAAAAATGGTCTAAGTCGTAAAAAGATTAATTTGAGCAAAATCAATTTTTATTAAAACTTTTCAAAACCATTTTCGATATGGATCAAAACTGGACATGTTCGAGATCTATCACTGAGATGTACAACCCCGGATCCTCAGCAACTGGAAAGTTGCCCCTAGTCTGAATAGCACTACATTGGAGATCACAAACCGAGCTCTTGAATGTAGAATAGACAAAGATGACCAACAAGATCACACGGACAAGGTTGATCGGGGAAGTGTTTATGGCTGGACTTCAGAATGAAGTTGCCTACGTATCCCAAAGATGGGAATCAAGCCTTACGTAGTTCGGCTGGGTTCACTCGTGTATTAACTCTCTCCTTCTGCGCTCTAACTTTTGCCAAGGCCGCCCTTTCTGGGCTTTCAACCTTGCAAGCTCAGTTTTTATTATTTCAAATTTTTTGTGCTCTAACTTTTGCCTAGGTCGCCCTTTCGGGTTTTCAGCCTAGCGAGCCTTTCAGGGATAATATTTCTTCAACTTGTCCATGTTGATCGGCTGGGAGAACTCTAGGCCATCTAGGTCCATCAGAACTACAGCTCCACCCGACCAGATAGACTTGATGATGTAAGGACCAGTCCAATTGGGTCTGAAATTGCCCCTAGGGTCGTGGATGGGAGCTTGGTTGTCTTTGAGCACCAAATCTCCTTCTTTCAAATTCCTGGACTTAACCTTCTTGTTGAAAGCCCTGGCAATTTGCTGTTGATAACCCTGAACATGATACAGTGCTTTCAGCCTCCTCTCGTCAAAAAGCATGAGTTCTTCAAACCTGCTTTGCTGCCAATCTGCCTCAGCTATCTGACACTCAGCCAATACTCGCAATGACGGAACCTCAACTTCAATAGGCAGAACAGCCTCCATTCCATAAACCAAGGAGCATGGAGTCGCCCCAGTAGAAGTTCGAATTGAAGTCCGGTAGCCCCACAGAGCAAATGGCAACTTATCTGGCCAGTCCCGGTAGGTTTCCACCATCTTCTGCAGTATACGCTTGATGTTCTTGTTGGCGGCCTCAACTACTCCATTGGTCTGCGGCCGGTATGTAGACAACTTATGAAAAGCCACATTATACTTCTCCAACAAATCGATCACCTCCTTCTTGAAGTGAGAGCCATTATCTGAAATAATCTCATTCGGGACCCCGAAGCGGCAGATAATGTTGTTCCTGATGAACTTTGCAACATGCGAAGCCTTCAGCGCCGCATAAGATTGGGCCTCAACCCACTTTGTGAAGTAGTCTATCGTGACCAAAATGTACTCGTGCCCGTTGGACCCCTTCGGGGTGACAGCTCCAATCACATCAATCCCCCAGACTGAAAATGGCCATGGCGAAGTCATGTTGTACAGCTTCGACGGTGGAATATTCATGCTGTTTGCATGGATCTAACATTTGTGGCATCGCCGGACAAAGCCAATACAATCCTCCTCCATGGTGGACCAGTAATAACCTTGCCTAAGGATCTTCCGAGCTAGCATCACCCCGTTCATGTGCGCACCACACTTTCCTCCATGGATGGCCTCCATCAGGCGCTTGGATTCTTCAGCATCAACGCACAGCTTATGCATCCCGAGATGACCTCTCTTGTACAGTTTACCCCCGCAGACGATGAACTGAGCAACCATTCTTCGAATTGCCCTCTTATCTTTGGCATTTGCCCCTGGTGGATATGCCACTTTTTCCAAGAAGTTCCAGACATCGTAATACCAAGGGTTTTCATCTTGTACCTCATCTATGGCAGCAATTAGCTCGTAGGCCGGCACAAATTTCTGTTCGATGATGATCGGATGCATCCGGACTCCGAAAGGGATGTCTATCATGGAAGATAGAGTTGCTAGTGAATCTGCGAACCTGTTGTTCTCTCTTAACAGATGGGCGAAATTCAGCTTCTCAAACCGAGGAATTAACACGTCCAAGGTCTGGTGGTAAATTCTCATTTTTTCTTCTTTGACTTTCCAATCTCCTTTAGCTTGAGATACAACAAGGTTCGAGTCCCTGATGACGTCCAACCGTTTTGCCCCTAGTTCTAGGGCAGCTTCTAAACTGGCAATACATGCCTCATACTCTGCCTCATTGTTCGATACTCTGAACCAGAGTTTGAATGCTAGAGGTATGAGGGAATTGTGGGGCGCTATCAGCAGCACCCCTATCCCATACCCGTATTGGTTTGACGCTCCGTCAAAGTACATCGCCCAAGTTTCTTCTTCGACATGCAGAATGGCCTCGTCTGGGAACAAATACTCGACTGCTTTATCCCCTTCGACTGGGTGATCAGCTAGGAACTCCGCTACCGCTCTCCCTTTCACTGACTTACGAGTCACGTACTTCATATGGAATTCGGAAAGCAGAAGCAACCAATGGGCTAGCCTACCCGTAAGTGCCGGTTTCTCGAAGAGATATTTGATGGGATCTAATCTCGAAACCAGTATTACAGAGTGAGCTAACAGGTAGTGCCGCAGCTTCCTGGTAGCCCATACCAAGGCCAAACAAGCCTTCTCTAGCGGAGTGTAGCGGGTCTCGTAATCCAGCATTTTCTTGCTCAGGTAGTAGATAGCCTTCTCCACTTTGTCCTCAGACTCCTGTGCAAGCATGTAGCCCATTGTAGTTTCAATCACTGAAAGATATAGAATCAACGGTTTCCCCCGCTCAGGCGGTGACAACACAGGTGGGTTCTGTAAATATTGCTTGATCTATTCGAAAGCAGCTTGGCATCGGCCGTCCCATTGGAACTTCGTTCCTTTCTTCAGGAGACCAAAGAGTGGTTCACAAGTCAAGGTTAATTTAGCAATAAACCGTCTTATGAATTGCACTTTACCCAGAAAGCCTCGCACCTCCTTTTCAGTCCTTGGTGGTGGCATTTCTAAGATGGCCTTGATTTTGGAAGGGTCGACTTCGATACCTCTCTGTGTAATCAAGAACCCCAGCATTTTCCCTGCTGTAACACCAAACGTACACTTCTGAGGATTCAGCCGCAACCGATACTCTCTGATCCTTTGAAAAAATTTCTACAGGGCAGTGTAGTGGCCCTCTCTTTCCTTGGACTTGACAATCATGTCGTCCACGTACACCTCTACCTCTTTATGGATCATGTCGTGCAATATTGTGGTCGCACCCCGTTGATACGTAGCCCCAGCATTCTTCAGCCCAAACGGCATCACCCTATAACAATAGGTTCCCCACGGGGTGGTGAAAGCAGTCTTCTCCTAGTCTTCGGGTGCCATCAGAATCTGATTGTAGCCAGAAAACCCATCCATGAACGAGAGCAGCGCATGCCCTGCAGTGAAGTCCACTAACTCATCGAGATGAGGCAGAGGAAAGTCATCCTTCGGACTGGCTTTATTCAAATCCCTGAAGTCCACACATACTCGAATTATGCCGTCTTTCTTCGGCACTGGAACTATATTGGCCAACCAAGTTGGGTATTCGGATACCAGCAGGAACCCTGCGTCAATTTGCTTGGTGACCTCTTCTTTGATCTTGAGAGCCCAATCAGGGCGGATCCTTCTGAGCTTCTTCTTAACAGGTCGGGCCTCTGGGTCAAGAGGGATCCAATGCTGTACAATCTCAGGATCGATTCCAGGCATGTCTTCGTAGGACCACGCGAAAACATCTTTGAAATCTTTTAACAAAGCGACTAAGCGCTCACGCTCCTCCGAAGAACACATGGACCCAATCTGGACCAGCCGCGGGTCCTTCTCAGTACCAACGTTAATTGTGGTGATTTCATCAACCAAGGGTTTTACAAACCTCTTCTGCTCTTGATCAAGCAAAAATTTCAAAACCGGAGGGATTTCTTTCTCGTCGTTTTCATCGAAATTTTGAAAGTCCTAATTAATGCAATAAATTAAGGGCACAGAAAAGTACTCGAAGGCCACAGCCACACAATTCTCATTAATCACTTCTACATCGTCTGATTCCTCTGTTACAACAGACTCAAAGGAAAAAGAAAAAGACGACCTAGACAGGATTGTGGCATCCGGGTTGTCACCCCCAAGAATACCGGACTCAGACTCAGACGAGCTGGAACCTGATTCCGACTCTACGGACTCAGTGGAATCAGATTTCTGCTCACTACCTGACCCGGTGCTGCTTGATAAGAATCCCTCCTCGTATTGCAAACGAGAGAGGGTGCGATGGATGCATCCAGAATGTTTGAAGATGGGCTCGCAGCCGTTTCATTCCCGATCATGGACACCGAGAAGTTATCCTCCAAGCACTCATATACGATTGGAGGATCTGAAAGTAGACAAGCCAGTGCTACCCCCATTTCAATCTCTATGCTCTCGGAATCCTCCTCGTTGCACTGCTCAACCTCAGCTGATGGGTCTGCCTGCTCCTCGGCAACATCATCCCCAGACAATTGCAAATCAAAGAATATCTCAAACCCCGGCAACCGCCTCCTTTCTGCGTTTAGCCATGGTTCTGGGAAGCCGCAGAATGGGAAGTCTTCCCCCTCCCGGACAAAGCGTCCGTTCAGGGTGCCCTGAATGGGCCGGTGCACCAACTCATAAGGTTTCCCGATTTGCTTAGCTCTGGCCCTTCCGGCCATTTCTTTGCCTTTCCTCTCCAAGTCCTCTTGGTAGGCAGATAACCTAAACCAAAGGTATATGGGTTGTGTGGCACTTCGGTTAATGCTGCAACGCCTTTCCGGCCACTGCGCCCTAATCCCATCCCGGGATGTGCTGCAGCTTGTTCATGAGGTACACAGACTGTGCACTGACATATAATCCCTCATCAATATCCAGTATGTTCTGTACGACTGGGCCTCGGCTAGGGTAAATCCTGATAAAAACACATCCTCCGTGCCATGTTCGATCTCCAGATCCGGTGTAGAAACCTCTGGCGGCGGATGGATTGAATAATTCCCAAAAACAATAGCCAACCTCTTCCCGTGAGAGTATTTCAGCATCTGATGCAGGGTGGAAGAGACTGCCTTCACCTGGTGCAGCCACGGCCACCCTAAGAGTAAGTTGAAAGTTGCGGGAACGTGCAAAACATGAAAGTCAACATCGTGTTGTCCTGGACCAACCTGAGTCTGAACCTGCACAGTCCCTATCACTTCTCTGCTGGTATTGTCATATGCCCGAATCACTTGGGCAGTGGGTACAAAGTCCGCGGGCTTCAACCCGATTGCATATGCTGTCCTTGATGGGCACACGTTGATAGCAGATCCTGTGTCAACAAGAACTACTGGTATCCATTTATCTTTACACTCCACAGAGATGTAGAGTGGTTTGTTATGATTTGTGCCCTCAGGCGGCAACTCTTTATCAGTGAAGGTTAGCGTCAGGGAAGCTCCTCCCGGAAAAACCAACCCTACCAGCTGTTCAGGCATGGTGTCGATTGAAAGTTTGGCTTTGTCCATTGCAGAAAGGACAGCCTGTCTATGAACTCTTGAGGCCATAAACAGTCCCCAAATGGAGATGTCTGCTTGTATCTTCTTAAGCTGTTTCAGCACAGCCTTCTCCTCGAGTAACTTTTCTTTCTGCTTCTCTGCCTCCCTCTCTTTTCTGGATGCCTCTGGTTGATCCAGGTGTGGGGGCTTGAAGTACCGCCCACTTCTGGTCATGTGCCCACCTTTCAAATATACCAGGTATCATCCGGGTGGTTGTCCTCCCAATCTTCGTCTGTGTGGGCGAGACATAGGTCGTCATCTTCCCACCACATTTCGTCAGCCATCGACAAACAACTATCTGGTTCTGTTACAACTATTCCTGTGCGCACAGCACATTCCGTTCCCGTGCTCACAGCACATTCAGTCCCCACAGGGGCTTTGGCCTTTCTAGCCCTCTCTAGATCTTCGATCTTCTCTTGCTCAAACTGTTTCAGTGCAGCCTGCTCAGTGGTTCATTCTGATCTTCGGCCATTCCGGCCACTGTTAATGTCCCCGTGTCTGACGGACCCCGTTCTGGCTGAGGCTGTTCAATAACATCCGGCTCGTCGTTGAGCCACTCAGTAGCTTCCGCTGACCCTTCCAGATTAAACCAGTTGACAGTCATGTCACCCGGATCCTGTTCTTCAAAGAATTACAGATTTATAATGTCCTCCTCTAGTTCTGCCAGGTCATCTAGCCCTTGTTAGGTCCATCCTCTCGAACTACACAGATTTCTGCCCCTACTGGAAATTCCACTCTTGGCTTAGGCTAATCCGTTGGTGTGATGTAACCGCTCGGGTTGCACACAAAGCTTGCAGACCCCTCAGGCCTTGAGTCCTCATTCCTCTCTGCTTCCAAAGTGATGCCTGCTCTATCTTCGGTAGTCACCACCACTGGTTCTGGTTGAGTTTGGGAGATGTCCAACATGCACAAGTTAGTGCTGTCGGGAATGAACACCTCCGGCTTGGGTAGGTGGGAAGAGGTGATTATATGCTAGGGTCATATGACACAACCCATTTGAGTGTTGGGTTGGATGAGGTTGGGGAGGTGGGAGGCGTGGTTATGTGGTGGGAGGGGTTGGTTGTGACATTCGGTTTCTCTGGAGGCACGATTACCCTGTTGTCAATGAGATCCTGAATCTCATGATGCAATCGAAAGCACTGGTCGGTTTCGTGACCATGCTGTTGGTGATAGGCGCAGTACTTCGCCGGGTTATGGGAAGGATGAAGTTTTTTTGGTAAGGGCTGCGGCTCTAGGGGTTTCAAGTGCCCTTTCTTGATCAAAACCCCCAAAGCCTTGGACAAAGGCATGTATAGTGGGGTGAAGGTTCTTTGGCCTCTGAAGGCATGTCTGGCTGTTTACGAGCTACTTCCGGACACACCGGTAAAGGGTGTAGCTGCAAGGGTTTTGGGAGGGGTGGTGGTGACCATTCCCATATTTGAAGATCTAGCAGCTACAGCACTGCTTGTGCCTGCATTCGTACTACGGTTGAATGCCCTCTTGGGCTGCTCTCTCTCATGGTCAATCAGACCTTGTTTCATTGCGTCCTCGATCTGCTCCCCAATCTCATGTAAATCTACAAAGGTGGGTAGGGGGAGAACGATCATCTTTTGCATGAGCTTGGGCTGGAGGTTCCGCACAACCATCCGAATCTGATCTTTGTCAACGGGCCTGATGGTCATCATCGAGGCTTTAGCCCTCCAGCGGGTCACAAAATTGGAGAAGCTCTCCTTTGGTTCTTGCCTAGTGGTCTCGAGATCACGAGTTGTGACCTCGATCTGTGTATCGTAGGAGTATTGAGCTATGAAGGCCTCAGCCATCTCCACCTAACTTCTCTTAACGAAGTCCTCCAGTTTTGCATACCAAATGGCCGCTACACCCGACAGGGTCCGGCCAAACAGGGAAAGCTTCTGTAATCTGGTGAGGCCCATTGGCTTTCAGATGTCTGAAAATAGCCGCAGGTGCACCATAGGATCTCCAGACCCATCAAAGCGGTTGATGTGCGGCATTTTAAACCGGTTCGGCAGAGTCACGGCCGAATCGGTATACCCATCCTCTATATCTGGAATGGATTTCACACCTTGGGACTTCTTGAAAAGCTTTTCTAGCTTGCTCACTTTTAGCGCCGTTGGATCTACATCGAACTCAAACGGTGAATCAACTAGGTTGGTGGGCGCTTTGGATAGCTGGGGTAGGATTGGGGCCGGAGCTGGCCCCGTTGGAACATCCGTATTTTCCTGGACATTTAGCGTCTCCCCGAGTATTGGAACTTTGGGTGGGGGAGGAGGTGTGTGCGAAGCAGATGCCCCGGTTTGCTGCTGTAGTCTGGCAATTAACTCTGCCTGTTGGGTCACTACCTCGGCTTGACGTGCAGACACTTCTGCCTAACGGGCAGCATCCTGCTGCATGGCCTTCATACTTTCCTGGAGCTGACGCATCATCTCTTCCAAACCTGCCATATTGTCTTGATCTAACTGAACAACCGATATATTTGACTCTGCAGTAGAAACTGAGACCTCAGCCTGACTGTTCAAGGATTGTTGATCTGGCAACCTCTGTACTGATACACTGCACCTTCTTGACCTCCGCCTAGCAACTGGGGGTAAAGAAAGAAACACTGCTTGTCTGTCTATCAGATCCCTGGATTGATTAAGTCTTTGACCTGCTTGGTCGGATGCAATTGTGCTAAACTACCTTGCAAAAAGATAAATAAAGCATAATAAACAAACATACAACGAGCAAAACGGACAGCATAACAGCTTAAATAAAGATGACACACAGTTGACACGACAACACGCAATTGGTATTTGTAAGTTGAATACTCTGTTCTCAAGCGCTGTTTACTGTGCCCAAATGGCTGCCCCAAAACTGATATCTGATACCCTCAGGTAAAACTGATTCTCCAAACACTGATGCCTGCAGGCCTGATACCCAGACTTGCAAACTAATACGTGCATTCCTGTAGAGACACACTCTAAAAGCACATAGCAAGCAAATGAGAGCCAAAACACCCCTATGTTGGGGTAGGGTTTCCCTGTCTTATTTTTTCAGGAGCTAGGGTTTCACTACGCACACAGCGGTTTCAAACAACCTACAACCGGATAAGTAACCTGTCCTAGTTTGGAATAGTCACTACGGATTCCGACATGCACTAGGTCGAATGGTCAAAAAGGGTGCCCTGGTAACAACCGAGGTTTGTGTTCCCATCATGGCAGAGCCCGTAACCGGTCAACCTTATGGCACACAGCCTCAGGCTAACCGTTCAGGAATAGCAGACGGCGAACACGGTGACTTAGGCGCACCAATGCAAATGCAATGCAAAGAAACACATAAGTGTAGTCAAAACAAGATATCATGAGTTCGAGTCAAGTTCTCTAAGTCCCAGCAGAGTCGCTAGAAACTGTAGGCACGCTCCCGGGAACTCTCCGATATCTGCGCGCGCAAGGGGCGCGAATCTCGTTTTTTTCTGAGCTACTACAATTCGGACTCAATGTCACGGTTCTGAATCTAATCTCACAATGTGCGAGGTAAGATCGATAAATCACCAAAGAGTCCAAATCCGGCAAATCGTTTTGGAAAACTGATTTTAATAAAGAAGTGCCAAACATGGACTGCTTTGCTAGATACAGAGTCGCCACCTAAATATTTTATTTTGGGAGAATTTAGGAAACCCTGACTCGTGCCTAAGGCCACATGTCCGTCATCACCAAAGTTGCCTCAGCTCGGGAACTTGGGTACGAGAGGGAAAGGTCATGCAATGAGCACCTCCGCTCACCCGATCAAAGATCGGCCTATACTAAGCATGATATTTTGTTTTTGAAAACACATGTGCTCTTATTCTGGTTAATTAGCTAATCTTACTACATGATGCGCACAGCATACAAGTATAGACTAGATCGCCTAATTTGGAACAAAACATTGCATATTCGTTTTGTAAAAAATGGTTTAAAGTTTGCTACTCGCAAGTAGGCTAAATTCGGGATTCAATGAATTGTTCCAATTCAAGTAATCCAACCTTCACCCACAGGCATTCAGGCAGTTATATCAAATAAGCAATTAGTCTCATGGCAAGCATGCTTTCATGGCAGTCAATAACACACATGCAGTATGCTAAAGCGTAAACACTCACAGTGTACTCCAAGCCAAAACAAAGAACTAGTTAGAAATCTAGCATGATCCTAGCTCATGTTAAGATGGTTAATGCAGCACATGCGAAAATGCAACTACAATAGGCTCGGCTATCCTAGAATGGCATATGAAATGCAACTTGATACATGTATTCAACTTGGAATTGAAATACAATGCAGTTAGTATGATGCGCCGAGCTCGGTGCATGCAAAATAGATGAATGGATGCACGCATGCAAGCATAAAGTATGCTAATTGAAATATGCCCTAAAACTAACCATCATAAGCGGTTAAGTAAAAAGGAGAAAGAAATGGGGGTTAGAAGACATGCATCACACATATGCATCACACACACGCATCACACACACGCACGCTTATTACAACAGTTGGCCCTCTCGACGGAGGGTCCGAATAAGAAGCTAACTAGCTAATCTAAGCTAAGTAAACTACTTATTACATCACAACGAAGCTAATTAACTGACCCTAGTTAACTAACTATTACAAAACAATTAAGCAGCTAAACGCATCAACTACCTAAATAACAAGCCAAAGCATAAACTAGCTAATCACATTAGCTAAGTAAAGCAATAAAACAATGGCTTCAGAGGGAGAAGAGTGTATGCATGCCCGGTCGCCTCGTTCAGAAATCCAATGCGATGCCCCAACTTGCCTCTGTTTTCAATTGTTCTCAGAACCTTGCACCAAGCTCCAGAAAGCTTCTAACTCAACTAGGGAACCTATGGGAGGGTGGCCGACCACCTAGGGGTGTCTGCAGCCACCTGCCAACCAGAAAAAGTGGTCGGCTAGCTTGCTTTTCTGGCTGGCCGACCAGTTGTTGCTGCCAGACTCCAGTTTTCTGCAACAAAGAGCAAGAAAGGGCATGGCAATGTATTTGCAAGGTATGTGTGCACAACCACCCTCCCTATCATTTCATGAGCTCAAGGGAGTGTGGTTCTCGACCCTCGGGCCACCAATTGCGCATTTCAATGCATGATGGCCGAGTGACGAAGTTGCACAATTCAATATGAAAATGAATGCACAAGTAAACACATAAGGCCTAGAACTCTGTCATGTATGATCAAGAGCGTCGGCGACCGAGAATTGAGGCACGTTTCATCACTTCAAGTATGAAACGTCCCTCGTTTCCCGTGTTTGGACTAACACCTATTCCAAACACAATGCAACACAAGCATGGCATACACAATGCGACTCAAGCATGCAAAAATACAATGCAACACAAGCATGCAAATATGCAATACAATGAAACAAGCATGTGAACAACATGCAAGGGACAAGCATGCAAACATGAAATGCAACATAAATAACCTAACAAGGCTAATGGCATGCACAATGCACAATGCTAAGAACAACAACTAGCATACACAATGCTAAATGACAACTAGCATACACAATGCAATAATCATGGCATACCCAATGCTCAATGGACTTAAACCAAAATGGACAGACCTCAGCCATGCCCAAATTAGTGGCCATAACACCAAAACAAAGGCACCAAAAGAGAAGGCATGCATGCACAATGCATTGGCCAACCAACTAGGCCTAAGAGCACAACTCTCAAGAGGGCTCAAGGAGTGATAAATGCGGAAGTGTAACAACACTAAATGCACTGAAATAAGGTATGAAATGATGCCAAATCATTCAAACAACACAAGCATAGCATGCAAAGGTCCTTAAAGCATGAAGCTAGTAAAGAGGGCTACAAAGGGGGCATGCAATATATGGCACAAGTGCATGAACCAACCATGGACAGAGCTGAAATAGGTCAAAGCAATGACCAAAACATGCTAAGATGGAGGCTCAAAGGCCTAGGCAAGATGGCATACATGCTAGACTATAAGTAAGGCAACAATGCACAACACTTAAAGGCATTCAAAGCATGAAAGAAGTGGGAACATGGCAATGCTATAAGCTCTGAAATGAAGTATTAAATGATGCCAAATCATCTAAATAGCTCAAAGATAGCATGCATGAGTCAACAAAACACAAAGCTAGCAAGGCCAATTGCACTACAGCTATACAAAGCATGAAGGATATGGCAAAGGCAACCCAAAACAGTCCTAGAACATATCAGAATGATACTAAAACATGCATGGAAGGAAGCCAAAACAAGCTATCATGAAGGGCATAAGGCGTGATGCATACAAGGCAAAATAAGGTGGATTACACTACACCTATTAAGGCCAAGCATGGGATGACTTAACCAACAAAAATCAAAGTTAAATCATGGCAAAATAACCCCAAAAACACATTGAAATGATGGCTCACAAGCTAAGGCATGAAGGCATACGCAATGATTCATGTTAAGGCATAAAGGGGCAAACCCTCCAACGCATTGAATGAGTGACAAATGCAAGTGCACGACCATGAAACATGGACTAAAATCACATAAGAAATGATGCCAAATCATGAAAATAGTCCAAGTAATGCATGCTAGTGGACTCGATGCACAAAGCTAACAAGCTAGAATGCACTATAGCTATACAAAGCATGGCATGCATGACCAAAACAACACAAATCAGAGCTAGAGAATGCTAAAACATGGACAAAAGCTTCTTGAAGTTAAGCCAAAAGCATGCTAGAATGACATGTTAAAGCATGATGCATGTTAGGCTAATTCATGGAAATGCACTACAAGTGCATGGAGCATGCGAGAGGTGACCAAACCAAACCCTAACAGAGGTATGACATGGCAAAACATCACCAAAAACATTCTGAAATGGACTCAAGGCAAGCTAGAATGACATGCTACTTCATGAAGCATACAAAGCTAGTTTATGAGATTTACACTACAAGTGTATAAACCATGCATGAAGTGACCAAACCAAGTAAAAATAGTGGCATGCCTCAGTAAAATAAGCCCAAATACAAGCTAAGATATGGCCAACATAAACTTAGCAAACATGCTCACACATGAGGCATTCAAGACAAGTATTGAAGACACAAGGAGAGGGGATGACCCTCTCCTATTTAGGACCCCAAAACCACCTTTCCACCACTAAAAATCCTCTGGATTTCAGTGGTAGAAAGGTCATGCAAAGACTACAACAAGAGCCTAGAGGAATGGCTCAAAACAAGGCCTAACAAGGCCTAAGAGGGGGTAAACAACCCCAAATACAAAAGTGACCTTAAACAAAGATCTTAACCACCAAAATTCAGAACTTTTTTTAGTTAAGAGTTAAGCTTAAAATAGCATGCAAGTAGGGCTAAAAGCTTAAGCAAAAATGGGGGATTTAAGGGTTAGAAACTCACCCTTGAAGACCATCTTTAAAGCTGCAACTCCAGCAGGTTTTCCAAGCTCAAACCAACCCAAGAACACCAAAACTAGCTCCTAAGCACCTCAGCAACAAAAGGATGGTGTTTGAGTGTGTGTTTGTGTGCAAAAGTGAGACAAAATGACACTTTAAGGCACAAAACAAAAGCAAAAGAGAGATATAGATACAAGTGTGTATGTATATCTCAAACCACCAATTTCTGAACCTGAAGGAGCGAGGGAGAGCCTCCCTCTTATAGAGAGCAAAAGCATAAGCTTCTTGAAGAAGCTAAGGCTCAAGGCCATCCCTCCATACATGGAGGATGGTTCTAGTGCTCTCCAGCTATGCCAGCTGGCCAAAAATATCTCCAAAAAGGTGACAAAAAGCAGCTGACCACTTGAAGTGGTCAGCCAACCACTTTAAGTGGTCTCCCAGAACAAAAACTGGTCAGCCATGGTGGGAGAGAGTCTAAAACATGAAAACAAGCAAATAGTGTGGTGGCCGACACTTTTGATGGTCCAAAGATCAGGGAGACCAGTTGTCAGACCAGAAAACTGGCTGGCAGGAAGAAAAGTGGTTTTCGGGGAGAGAAACTGGTCTCCCACCCTTGTACCACCTTCCAAACAAGGAAAACAAGGTTTGTACCAAAAACAAACCAAAACGGATGCAAGACGAAAGTTCGGGAGGCAAAGTGCGCAGCCGGGAGCCTTGAAAACTAGCTGTCGAGCACCAAAAGTAGTTTGCAACCACAAAAGTGGTCTCCCAAACCACAGTGGCCCTCTAGGCCAAGGAAACAAGGTGTGGTTCAAAAACTACGCCAAACGGAGAACGTTAAGCGGTCCCGAGACAAGGCGCGCGGCCGAAGGCTCCGAAAATCGGAAACTAGTCTCCAAACGGAAAAAGTGGTCTACGACCACAAAAGAGTGGTCTACAAGACCCCTCCTTCCCTTAGGCAAGGAAAACAAGGCTTGGTCCGCAAACCGAGCCAAAGCACAAAGAGTTCAGAGGCCAGGAGGCAAGGCTCTCAGCCAAAACTCTGAAACCTCGAAACGAGCACAACATGCACTATCACCGAGCGCTCAATCGATGACGTCTGAGTCTTAAGGTCGGTCAAAAATGGGGTGTCTACACAGGGACAAGTTCGATTGCTCATTGAGTATTCGAATTTCGCGGCGGAACGTCACAAGTTTGAGCTTTCCAAACCCTGTATTCTTTCTGTCTCATTTTTGGACCGTGTGTTGGCCCTTCCATCATGCTAATTGTGAGGCACTGCCGACCACCTTTTGGCCCTACCAGCCATGTAATTGTCCCTACCTGCCATTGATGAAGCCTGCCGACCATCAATGAGGCACTACCGGCAACCACTGATGGCCGGCAGAACACCTTGTCTCAACAGATTTCACGCCAGATCTTTTGAGCCAGCTGGTTTTCACTCATCCCTCCTCCATACACGTGTATGGAGGGATGAAGCCTTTCCCAAGCTTGTTCAACAAGCTTTGCACTGCATGCCTCTATATAAGGAGAGGATCCCCCCCCCCCCCATTACAGAGGTTCAGATACTTTTGGAGGCAATATATATATCTCTCTATATTGTGTTAGTTTGTGCCTTAAAGTGTAATCTCTCTTCATTTTTGCACTACAACACCTAGTAACACACCACCATCTTTGAGCTAAGGTTCTTGGGAGTGTTATTTGAGCTCTGAAAGTTGGTTTTTTGCCTCAGAAGTTGCTGGTTTCGAAGTTGTGCTTCAAGGGTGAGTATATTCCCCTTTTAAGCCTTTGTTTGTATACCATGTTGGCCATCCTTGCATATTTTTTCAGGCCTTGCTTTCTACTGATAAAAAGTTTTGTATTTAAGTGCTTTTGATGATTGTTTGAGGCCTCTTTGGTGTTGAGGGTGTTCTACCCTATTGTGTACCGTGTTTGGCCTTGTTTTGAGCCATCTCTTAAGGCCCTTGAGGCAATCTTTATTTGGCCTTTTAACCACTGAAATCTAGTGGATTTTTAGTGGTAGAGATGTGGTTTTGAGGCCTCAAATGAGAGGGGGTGGTCCCCTCTCTTCTTGTCTTGTTTGTTTGTGTTATTGGCCTATCAAATGAGCATGTATTGTTATCCTCTTGAGGCTCAGTGTGATCATGTTTTTGTGAGTTTTAAGGTCTGATATAACTCTGTGCATGGCTGGTTTGGTCATCTCATGTATGCTTTATACACTTGTAGTGTAAATTTGCCATTTAGCCTTGTGTGTTCAATGCCATGACCCATTATTCTAGCATGTTTTGGCTCCATTCCAACAAGTTCTCACTCATGTTTTAACATGTTTTAGCTCTATTTTAAGGCCTCTTGGTCGAATGATGCTTGTTATGCATGCTTGTAATGCAATAGCTTTGACTAGTCTTGAGTTTTGAGGTACCTTGCATGCTTGACTTGAGGTATTTGCATGTTTTGGCATCATTTGGAATGATATTTCAGAGCATATAGTGTTGTGGCACTTCCACATTTTCACTCTTTAAGTGCTCTTGAGAGTTGTACCTCTATGCCTTATTTGTGAGCCATTGCATGAGCCTCATTTTCTTGCCTTTCAAGCCATCATCTCAGTTCATTTTGGCTACTGTTTTGGCCTGCATAAGGTCTGTTTGGGGCTGGTTTGGCCATTTGAGCATTGCCTTGCATGCCTCTAGTGTAATACACTTCACTAACTTTGATGCTCAAACCTTGCAACATGCATTACATGGGTGGTTTGCATGATTTTAAGTCATTTTGCATGCCATTTCAGTGCTGAAACATATGCCATTGTACTCCATGTTTCACTCTTTCGATGCCTTTGGAGAGTTGTGTTTTGTGCCTTAATCTTGCATTGACATGTATGCATGCTTGGCTAGTCCTTTGAGTCTCCATTTCAGTATGTTTTGCCACTATTTTGGGTATGATGTAACTCTGTTTTGAGTTGGTTTGGATGTTTGAGCATTGTGATGCATGCTTATAGTGTTATCCTCTTCACTAGCCTTGATGTTCTTGGCCCATTAACATGTTGTGCTTGAGTGCTTGCATGTTAGAGCCTTGCATGCCATCTTAACATGTCAAGATTAGCATGGGTGTTTTGCATGTCATGTTGTTTGTGTGCATTGCATTGTGTTCAACACGGTGTTGTGTTTGAACACAAGGTGGATTAGCTCATTTCATACTTGAAGTGATGAAATGAGCTAATCTCTCTTGGTCTCCATTACCTTTGATTTCTCATGATAAGGAGATGGTCTTGGTGTCCTGTTTGTCATGCATTTATTGAATTTGCACATGTTGGATCTTTGGCCATCATGCATTGAGATGCGTGATTGATGGCCTTGGATCCAATGATGCCCCCCTCCATTGATGTTTTGAAGTGATATGGAGTGGCATAATGCGTACATACCCTTGGGAGACCCTCCCTTTTCTCTATTATGTGCTCTGCTGCAGCTTGGTGTCCCAGTACATCAGTGGCCGGCACCCTCTTATTTCTGGCCGACAGCCCTTCATCCTTGGTCGGTAGTGTGCATATTTGGTCAGCAGGGGGGTCGACAGAAGCTTCTCATGGCCGGCAGGCCACTGATGCACTCCCCAGCATTGTTTTAGTGGGATCCAACAGCTAATTCTCAAGGACACCCTGCAGACAGAGCCTCTAAAGAGCATTTGGAGAGCTTTTCGGGACGAGAATCGAGAGCATGCATCCTTTCTTGTTCAAGGCAGAGCTGAGGCAGCCTGATTTAGTGCTTTATTTGTTAATTAGCATTTGGTGTTGTAACTTAATTAATTCATTTGATTGGTTAAAGTTTTGTAGTAATTAATTAGCTTAGTATAGTTAATTAGTTGGTTTGTAATAATTAGTTTAATTAGCTTAGCGTAGCTTAGCTATCATTCATTCGGACCCTCCGTCGAGAGGGCGAACTTTGTAATAAGTGTGCGTGTGTGTGATGCATGTCTTCCAACCCCACGTCTTTCTCCCTTTTATTTACCAGCTTTTGATGGTTAGTTTTAGGGCATGTTTCAATTAGCATACTTATGCTTCGCATGTTTGCATTCATTCATCAGTCTTGCATGCACCGAGCTCGGCACATCATACTAACTGCATTGTATTTCAATACCAATTTGAATACATGTTATCTAGTTGCATTCATATGCCATCTTAGATAGCCAAGCCTATTTTAGTTGCATTTTTGCATGTGTTGCATTAGGCATTGTTAACATAGCTTGGATCATGCATTGATTACTAACTAACTTCTTTTTTGGCTCGGATTACACTGTGAGTGTTTACGCTTTAGCATCCTTGCATGTGTGTAAGTGACTGCCATGATAGCATGCTTGCCATGAGGCTATGTGCTTATGTGTTTAACTGCAAGAATGCCTATGGATGAAGGCTTCATTGCTTGAATTGGAACAATTCATCAAAATGTGTGTTTTAAGCCCACTTTGCGGAGTGGCAAAATGATGTTGTTTTCTAAGCCCACTTGAGGGTGGCAAATCCGCGTCTTAGCCTACTTGCGAGTAGCATCTTCAAACCATTTTTTGAAAAACAAACATGAGATGTTTTGTTCCAAATCGAGCGATTTAGTCTATACTTGTATGCTGTGCGCATCACATAGTAAGGTCAGATTAATAACTGGACTAAGAACGCATGTGTTTTCAAAAACAAAATATCATGTTAGTAGAGGCCGTTCCTTTGATCGGGCGAGCGGGGGTGCTCATTGCATGACCTTCCCCTTTCGTACCCAAGTTCCCGAGCCGAAGCAACTTTGGTGATGATGGACACATGGCCTTAGGCACGACTCAGGGTTTCCTAAATTTTCCAAAACAAAATATTTAGGTGGCGACTCTGAAATCTGGCAAAGCGGTATATGTTTGGCGCTTTTTGATTAAAATAGATTTTCCAAAACGATTTGCCGGATTTGGATTATTTGGTGATTTATCAGTCTTGCATTGCACTTTACGAGATTAGATTCAAAACCGTGACAGGAGTCCGAACTGTAGTAGCTAAGAACCAGGATTCGCACCCTCGCGCGCGGAGCGGTGTTCTGGGTGGTCTACAGTTTCTGGCGACTTTGCTGGGGATTTAGAGAACTTGACTCAAACTCATGATATCTTGTTTTGTTTACACTTATATGTCTCTTTGCATTGCATTTGCATTGGTGCACCTAGGACACTGTGTTTGCCATCTGTTAATCCTGAGCGGTATGCCCCAGGCTGCGTGCCATAAGGTAGACCGGTTACGGACTCTGCCACGATGGGAACACAAACCCCGGTTGTTATCGGGGCACCCTTTTTGACCATTCGACCTAGTTGCATATCGGAAACTGTAGTGACCATTCCAAACTAGGACAGGTTGCCTACCCGATTATAGGTTGTTTGAAACCGCTGCGTGCGTAGTGAAACCCTAGCTCCTGACAAGATAGGACAGGGAAACCCTACCCCTCCATAGGGGTGTTTTGGCTCTCAGTTGCTTGTTATGTGCTTTTAGAGTGTGTCTCTACAGGGAATGCATGTATCAGTTTGCAAGTCTGGGTATCAGGCCTGCGGGCATCAGTATTTTGGGGGAATCAGTTGTACCTGAGGGTATCAGATTCGAGGCAGTGATTTGGGATAGTGATCAGTGTTGAGAACAGTGTGTTCAGCTTACAAATGCTAACTGTGTGTTGTCTTGCCAACTTTGTGTTGTCTTTAT
The DNA here is from genome assembly GCA_030407325.1 of Camellia japonica. Classification (NCBI taxonomy): domain Eukaryota; kingdom Viridiplantae; phylum Streptophyta; class Magnoliopsida; order Ericales; family Theaceae; genus Camellia; species Camellia japonica. The sequence goes on from JAPPVO010000016.1 coordinate 176,168,548, forward strand.
TTTAAGCCGTTATGCTGTCCGTTTTTCTGGTTGTTTGTTTCCTTATTATACTTTATTTATCTATTTGCAAGGTAGTTTAGCACAATTGCTTCCGACCAGGCAAATATTCCCCAAGCACTCTGGGTTGGAGGTCGAAGACTTCATCGATCCAAGGATCTGATAGACGGACAACCAGTGTTCTTTTCATTACCCCCGGTTATTAGACGGAGGTCAGTTTGGCGCAGCTCATCAGTACAGCGATTACCGGATCAGTGGTCCTTATCCACTCCGCCAGTGAGTAGTCAGGCTGAGGTTTCAGTTTCTACCGCAGAGAGAGATATACCGGTTGTTCAGTTAGACCAACATCTTATGGCAAGTATGGAGGACATGATGCGTCAACTCCAAGAGACTATGCAAGCCATGCAGAGAGATGCTACCCGTCAGACAGAGTTTGCCGCGTGTCAGGCTGAGGTTGTAGCCCAGCAAACAGAGTTGATTACCAGACTTCAATAACAACAACAACTGCAACCACAACAAGCCGGATCATCTGCTTCGCATCCACCTTCACCCCCACCCAGAGTTCCGACACTCGGGGATATTGCAAACGTCCAGGAAGATACGGACGTTCCAACAGGACCAATTCCGCCACCGATTTTACCACAGATTTCGAAGACACCGGCCTTCTCAACAGATACACCGTTCGAATCAGAGATGGACCCAACCGCTCTGAAGATGAGTAAGCTTGAGAAGCTGTTCAAACGGGCCTAGGGGGTCAATTCCATTCCGAACATAGAGGATGGATACACTGACTCAGTGGTGACGTTGCCGGACCGGTTCAAGATGCCGTATATAGACCGTTTTGACGATTCTGGAGATCCCATGGTGCATCTGCGGTTGTTCTCGAATATCCTATAGCTGATGGGCCTCTCCAGATTACAAAAATTTCCCTCTTTGGTCGGACCCTGTTGGGTGTTGTGGCTATTTGGTATGCAAAGCTGGAGGACTCTGTCAAGAGAAGCTGGGAGGAGATGGATGAGGACTTTGTAGCTCAATACTCCTACAACACGCAGATCGAGATCACAACTCGTGATCATGAGACAACTAGACAGGAGCCGAAGGAGAGCTTCTCTGACTTTGTAACCCGTTGGAGGGCCAAAGCTTCTATGATGACCATCAGGCCGGTCGACAAAGACTAGATACGAATGGTTGTGCGCAACCTCCAACCCAAGCTCATGCAAAAGATGATCGTCTTACCCCTCCCTACCTTTACAGATTTACACGAGATCGGGGTACAGATTGAGGATGCCATGAAACAGGGTTTGATTGGCCATGAGAGAGAGCAGCCCAGGAGGGCATTTACCCGCAGTTCGAATGCAGGCACGAGTAATGCTGCAGCTGCCAGAACTTTAGATGTGGGCATGGTCACCACCACCACCACTCCAAAAACACTCACAGCCACCCCATTCACCGATGCGTCCGGCAGTAGCTCACAAACAGCCAGATATCTACCTCAAGGCCAAAGAACCTTCGCTCCACTATACATGCCCCTGTCCAAAGCTCTGGGGGTTCTGATCAGGAAAGGGCATTTGAAACCCCTGGAGCCGTGGCCATTACCAGACAAACTTCCTGCTTCCCATAATTCGGCCAAATACTGTGCCTTTCACCAACAGCATGGTCACGAAACTGACTAGTGCTACAGACTGCGTCACGAGATCCAGGATCTCGTTGACAATAGGGTGATCGTACCCCCAGAAAAACCAAATGTCACAACCAACCCTCTCCCACCACATAACCAAGCTCCACCACCTAAACACATCAACCTGATCCAAACTGGGATTTTGTCATACGACCCCAGCATATATATCACACCCTCCCACCTACCTAAGCCAGAGGTGTTCATCCTAGACAGCATAAACTTGTGCATGTTGAGCACCTCCCAAACCCAACCTGAACAGGTGGTGGTGACTATCGAAAATAGAATTGGGACGACTTCGAGGACAAATGGAAATGATGATTTAGAGCCTAAGGGGTCTGCGAGCTTTGAGTACAACCCGAGTGGTTATATCACATCAACAGATCAGGTTAAGCCGAGGGTAGAGTTGCCGGTTGGGGCAGAAATCAGTGTCGTTCGAGAGGATGGACCTAGTTAGGGGTTAGATGACCTAGCAGAATTGGAGGAGGATATCGCAAATCTGCAATTCTTTAATGAATAGGATCCGGGGGACGTGATTGTCAACTGGTTTGATCTGGATGGATCGGCAGAAAATACAGGATGGCTTAGCGACGAGCCAGATGTTGTTGAGGAACCTCAGCCAGTACAGGGGCCGCCAGAAACGGGGGCATCAGCAGTGGCCGGAATGGCCAAGAATCAGGAAGCATCGCCGGAGAGCGCTGGTGCTAAGAATTTCGCTCGGGATCCGGGCAGTTTGAGCACAGTGGATGTTGAACAAGACGCTGCGCTGAAGCAGTTTGAGCAGGAAAAGATCGAAGATCTTGAGAGGGCTAGAAAGGCCGAAGCCCCTGCAGGGAAGGAACGTGCAGTGCGCACAGAAACAGTTGTAATAGAACCGGATAGCTGCCTGTCGATGGCCGACAACATGTGGTGGGAAGACGAAGACTTACGTCTTGCCCACACTGATGAAGAATGGGGGCATAATCAACTGGATGATACCTGGTATGTTGAAGAGGTTGATCATATGATGAGGAGTGGGGGGTACTTCAAGCTCCCACACTTAGATAAACTAGAGGCGTCCGGAAAGGACAAAGAAGCGGAGAGGCAGAAGGAAAAACTGCTTAAGGAGGAGGCTGTACTGAAACAGCTTAAGAAAATCCAAGCAGACATCTCCATCTGGGGACTGCTTATGGCCTCAAGAGTTCACAGACAAGCTGTCCTTTCTGCAATGGATAAAGCAGAACTTTTAATTGACACCACACCCAAACAGCTGGTAGGGCTGGTTTTTCCGGGAGGAGCTTCCCCGACGTTGACCTTTACTGACAAGGAATTGCCGCCTAAGGGCTCAAATCATAACAAACTACTCTATATCTCTGTCGAGTGTAGGGAGAAATGGATATCTGTGGTCCTTGTTGACACAGGATCTGCTATCAACGTGTGCCCGTCGAGGACGGCATATGCTATCAGGTTGACGCCCGCGGATTTTGTGCCCATGGCCCAGGTGATACGAACGTATGACAATACTAGCAGAGAGGTGATGGGGACTATACAAATTCGAACTCAGGTTGGTCTGGGGCAACAAGATATTGACTTTCATGTCTTGGATGTTCCTGCAACTTTCAATCTACTCTTGGGCCGACCGTGGCTGCACCAAGTAAAGGCGGTCTCTTCCACCCTGCACCAAATGCTGAAGTACCCCCATGGGAAGGGAGTGACCATCATTTTTTGGAATTCTTCAATCCATCCGCCGCCAGAGGTTTCTACACCAGTTTTGGAGATTGAGCATGGCGCGGAGGATGTATTTTTGTCAGGGTTCACCCTAGCCGAGGCTCGGGTCGTACAGAACATACAAGCTATTGACGAGGGGCTATACGTTAGCGCATAGTCTGTCTACCTTATGAACAAGCTCCGGCACATCCCTAGGATGGGATTAGGGCGAAGTGGCCGAAAAGGCATCGCAGCATCGGCCGAAGTGCCGCACAACCCATATACCTTTGGATTAGGTTATCTGCCTACCAAAGAGGATTGGGCCAGGAAAGGAAAAGAGATGGCCGGAAGAGCCAGAGTGAAGCAGGCCGGGAGCATTATGAATTGATGCACTGACCTATCCAGGGTACCCTGAACGGACGCTTTCTCCGGGAGGGGGAGGACTTCCCGTTCTGTGGCTTCCTAGAGCCATGGTTGAATGCAGAGAGGCGCCACTTGCCGGGATTTGAGATTTTCTTTGATTTGCAATTGTCCGGGGATGATGTTGCCGAAGAGTAAACAGACCCACCAGTTGTGGCTGAGCAATGCAAGGAGGAGGGTTCCGAGAGCACAGAGATTGAAATGGGGGTAGCACTGGCTTGTCTACTCTCTGATCCTCAGATCATACAAGAGTGCTTGGGGGATAACTTCTCAGTTTCTATGATTGGGAATAAAGTGGCTGTGGGCCCATCTTCAAACATTCTGGATGGATGCATCCATCGCACCCTCCCTCGTCTGGCAATACGAGGAGGGCTTTTTATCGAGTAGCACTGGGTCAGGTAGTGAGCCGGAATCTGATTCCACCGAGTCTGTGGAGTCGGAATTAGGTTCCAGCTCATCTGAGTCTGAGTTTCGTATTCTTGGGGGTGATAACCCAGATGCCACTGTCCTGTCTAGGTTGTCTTTTTCTTTTTCCTTTGAGTCTGTTGTAACAGAGGAATCAGGCGGACTGGATGTTATTAATGAGAATGGTACGGCTGTGGCTTCCGAGTACTTTTTTGTGCCTTTAATTTACTGCATTGATCAAGACTTTCAAAACTTTGATGAAAACGACGAGGAAGAAATTTCTTCGATTTTGCAATATTTGCTTGATCAAGAGCAGGAGAGGTTTGTTAAACCCTTGGTTGATGAAATCACCACAATTAATGTTGGTACTGAGAAGGACCCGCGGCTGGTCCAGATTGGGTCCACGTTGTCCTACGAAGACATGCCTGGAATCGATCCTGAGATTGTACAGCACCGGATCCCTCTTGACCCAGAGGCCCGACCTGTTAAGCAGAAGCTTCGAAGGATCCGTCCGGACTGGGCTCTGAAGATCAAAGAAGAGGTCACCAAGCAAATTGACGCAGGGTTCCTGCTGGTATCTGAATACCCAACTTGGTTGGCCAATACAGTTCCAGTGCCGAAGAAGGACGGCAGAATTCGGGTATGTGTAGACTTCAGGGATTCGAACAAAGCCAGTTCGAAGGACGACTTTCCTCTACCGCATATCGATGAATTAGTGGACTTCACTGCTGGGCATGCGTTGCTCTCATTCATGGATGGGTTTTCAGGCTACAATCAGATTTTGATGGCACCCGAAGACCGAGAGAAGACTACTTTCACCACCCTGTGGGGAACCTGTTGTTATAGGGTGATGTCGTTTGGGCTGAAGAATGCTAGAGCTACATATCAATGGGCTGCGACCACAATCCTACACGATATGATCCATAAAGAGGTTGAGGTGTACGTGGACGACATGATTGTCAAGTCCAAGGAAAGAGAGGGCCACTACATCGCCTTGTAGAAATTCTTTCAATGGATCAGAGAGTATCGGTTGCGGCTGAATCCTCAAAAATGTACATTTGGTGTTACAGCAGGGAAAATACTGGGGTTCTTGATCACACAGAGAGGTATCGAGGTCGATCCTTCCAAAATCAAGGCCATCTTAGAAATGCCACCACCGAGGACTGAAAAGGAGGTGTGAGGCTTTCTGGGTAAAGTGCAATTCATAAGATGGTTTATTGCAAAATTAACCTCGACTTGTGAACCACTGTTTGGTCTCCTAAAGAAAGGAAAGAAGTTCCAATAGGACGACCGATGCCAAGTTGCTTTCGAGTAGATCAAGCAATATTTACAGAACCCACCTGTGTTGTCACCGCCTGAGCCGGGGAAACCATTGATTCTGTACCTTTCAGTGACTGAAACTACAATGGGCTGCATGCTTGCACAGGAGTCTGAGGACAAAGTGGAGAAGGCTATCTACTACCTGAGCAAGAAAATGCTGGATTACGAGACCCGCTACACTCCGTTGGAGAAGGCTTATCTAGCCATGGTATGGGCTACCAGGAAGCTGAGTCACTACCTGTTAGCTCACTCTGTAATACTGGTTTCGAGATTTGATCCCATCAAATATCTCTTCGAGAAACCGGCACTTACGGGTAGGCTAGCCCGTTGGTTGCTTCTGCTTTTCGAATTTGATCTGAAGTACATAACGGGCAAGTTAGTGAAAGGGAGAGCGGTAGTGGAGTTCCTAGCCGATCACCCAGTGGAGGGGGATGAAGTAGTTGAGTATCTGTTCCCAAACGAGGCCATTTTGCATGTCAAAGAAGAGACTTGGACAATGTACTTTGACGGAGCGTCAAACCAATACGGGTATGGGATAGGGGTGTTGCTGATAGCACCCGACAATTCTCGCATACCGCTAGCATTCAAACTCCGGTTCAAAGTGTCGAACAATGAGGCAGAGTATGAGGCATGTATTGCTGGACTAGAAGCCGCCCTGGAACTAGGGGCAAAACAGTTGGATGTCATCGGGGACTTAAACCTTGTTGTATCTCAAGCTAAAGGAGATTGGAAAGTTAAAGAAGAAAAGATGAGAATTTATCACCAGACCTTGGATGTTCTGATTCCTCGGTTTGAGATACTGAATTTCGCCCATCTGTTAAGAGAGAACAACAGGTTCACTGATTAGCAACTCTATCTTCTATGATAGACATCCCTTTCGGAGTCCGAATGCGTCCGATCATCATTGAATAGAAATTCGTGTCGGCCTACGAGTTGATTGCTACCATAGATGAGGTACAAGATGAGAATCCCTGGTATTACGATATCTGGAACTTCTTGGAAAAGGAAGCGTATCCACCAAGGGCAAATGCCAAAGATAAGCAGGCAATTCGAAGAATGGCTGCTCAGTTCATCATCTGCGGAGGTAAACTGTACAAGAGGGGTCATCTCGGGATGCATAAACTGTGTGTTGATGCTGAAGAATCCAAGCACTTGATGGAGGCCATCAATGGAGGAGAGTGCGGAGCGCACGTGAGCGGGGTAATGCTAGCCCGGAAGATCCTTAGACAGGGTTATTACTGGTCCACCATGGGGGAGGATTGTATTGGCTTTGTTCGGCGATGCCACAAATGTCAGATCCATGCAAACCGCATGAACATTCTGCCGTCGGGATTGATGTGATTGGGGTTGTCACTCCGAAGGGGTCCAATGGGCATTAGTACATTTTGGTAGCGATAGACTACTTCACGAAGTGGGTTGAGGCCCAATCTTATGCGATATTAAAGGCGTCGCATGTCGCTAAGTTCATAAGAAACAACATCATCTGTCATTAAGGGGTCCCGAATGAGATTATTTCAGATAATGGTTCCCCCTTCAAAAAGGAGGTGATCGACTTGTTGGAGAAGTACAACGTGGCTTTTTATAAGTCATCTACGTATCGGCCGCAAACCGACGGAGTTGTTGAGGCCACCAACAAGAACATCAAGCACATTCTGCAGAAGATGGTGGAAACCTACAGAGACTGGCCAGATAAGCTGCCATTCGCTCTTTGGGGCTACCGAACTTCAATTCGAACTTCTACTGGGGCAACTCCGTATTCCTTGGTTTATGGGATGGAGGCTGTTCTTCCTATTGAAGTTGAGGTTCCGTCATTACGGGTATTGGCTGAGTGTTAGATAGTTGAGGCAGATTGGCAGCAAAGCAAGTTTGAAGAACTCATGCTCTTTGATGAAAGAAGGTTGAAAGCACTGTATCACGTCCAGGGGTATCAACGAAGAATTGCCAGGGCTTTCAACAAGAAGGTTAAGTCCAGGAATTTGAAAGAGGGGGACCTAGTGCTCAAAGACAATCGAGCTCCCATCTACGACCCTAGGGGCAAGTTCAGACCCAATTGGACTGGCCCTTACATCATCAAGTCTATCTGGTTGGGTGGAGCTATCGTTCTGATAGACGTAGATGGCCTAGAGTTCTCCCAGCTGATCAACATGGACAAGTTAAAGAAATACTATCCCTGAGTGGCTTGCTAGGCCGAAAACCCGAAAGGGCGACCTAGGCAAAAGTTAGAGCATGAAAAATTTGAAATAATAAAAACTGAGCTCACAAGGTTGAAAAGCCAGAAAGGGCGGCCTTGGCAAAAGTTAGAGCGCAAAAGGAGAGTGTTAATACACGAGTGAACCTGAGCCGAACTATATAAGGCTTGATTACCATCTTTGGGATACGTAGGCAACTTCATTCTGAAGTCCAGCCATAAACACTTCCCCGATCAAGTTGTCCATGTGATCATGTTGGTCATCTTCGTCTATTCTGCATTCAAGAGCTCGATTGTGATCTCCAGTGCAGTGCTATTCAGACTAGGGGCAACTTTCCAGTTGCTGGGATCCGGGGTTGTACATCTCAGTGATAGATCTCGGGCGTGTCCAGTTGTGATCCATATCGAAAATGGTTTTCAAAAGTTTTAATAAAAGTTGATTTTGCTCAAATTAATCTTTTTACGACTTGGGCCATTTTTGGAGGAAACGGAAAATTTTCAGTACCCACAACCTTCAATTACATTGATTTCAATACAGAGTTCTCCTACTCTTGAATGCAAATTGAAGTTGCTTTTTATTACATTCATAAAGAAAACTTGAAAGTACTGATAAAGCAAATAAATTCGGGGCATAGTCAGGTGTTCCTGCGCCCCCTCCCAGAGCTTGTGGAAGCCTCTGATGCCAAAGTAGGCCCAACCTGCGCCTCTCCATCAAGCCAAGCTAGGCACTCATCAGAGAGGATGTAACTGAAAGTGGGAGCGGGGGCCAGAAGCTCCCTCGTTCTCCATGCTGTGGCATATCGAGCTAGCTGCACGCCTCGAACTGGAAATGCGGCAGGGTACTCTATCCCTTCCTCCGGGCAAGTCTGATCATGCCCAAATTGGCGCCAGAATCGGAATGGGAAGTAAAAGCCACAGTGGGTCAGGCTGATCAACTGAATCCTGGGCTGGCGAGACATGCTGTAACTCATCACTGGCAGATTGAGCCAAGGGCAGCCCCAAGCAATGTTGACAGTGGACCAACTACACATCCATTCGCACCACCGTCCCTCATCAGGGGCATTAACTAGACGTCACTGGAAGAAATAGCCGCGAGCTGAATATGCTGGGCATGAGTCCACAACCTTCAACTTATCCATCAACCATATCTGGGGAGGGATGAAAAATGAGAGATTAAAGAATAGAGAGGTGTACGAGGAGAGAAAAGTGAGAAAAGGGTTTTTGAGAGAAAAACCGAGCCTGAAGGCCGAGTGATGTGAGAAATACATGTGAGATAGGATAGGAAACAGTACCTGCAGTAGTAGTGGACTCCCCACGAATCTAGTCATCTCCCGGTGATGAAAAGCATCGAAGCCCATCAGTGTCTCAGCTAGTGTCATGGCAATACAGCTCTTGCCCTCTTTTAACCCTTGGGCAACCTTAATCAAATGGACGCTAGACCCACCGGAGCCTGGGGCAAGCAAGAAATGAGACAACATGCACAAGCAAAGCGCATGTCGCCGAAAACCCTGCCAGTGATGGTCGCCGCGGTCACCTGCATCAAAAAACCAATGAATCAAGCTGGGGATTTCCAACTCCCCATCGCGGATCAAGGACCGAGCGTCATGCAAAGTGAGCCTGCACATTCGTCCTAAGGCTTGGATGTGGCCGAAGCGGAATTGGGGTAAGATCTCTTCATCGCGTTCGGACTCCATCAGAACTTGGAAGTCTTCGAAAATGGGGCACATCTCTTGTCCACCAAAGATAAAAACATGAGTTACCGGATTCCAACACCTAGCCGCGGCATGGAGGAATGAAAAACGCAGCGGGGTCCGACTCAGCGTGAATAGTGCATTTATTCCGAAGCCCCGAAAGTTTAACTTTTCCGAGCCATCCAAGCTTGCGATCCAATTTGTGAGGTTTTGGGCGAGAAATGCCTCCATTTGGTGCAAAAACTGAGTTAGAATGAGGAAATCCCAAAGCTAGAACTCATATAGAAGATAAGGCAGTGAGTGGAGGACAGATGGCGACGTTTCGGAGAGTCTGCCATCGATGGCCGGCACCTGCTTATTGGTGGCCGACAGTGGCTCATCAGTGGCTGGCAGTGGCACACTGATGGCCAGTAGGCCATCCCCCATGGCCGGTAGCCTTTCCCTCATGCTCACTGACCTTCTTGGTGAAGATCTAGTTGTTTGCTGCAGTGGAGTCCTGTTATTTGTGCCTTTTAAGGTCTTGTTTTGTCCTTTTGGACTATGTTGTGTCTCGTTTAGGACGTATTAGCCTTCGTTTTGTTTATAGAGTTGTAATCATCTTCCTCTCTTTTATTGAGTTGTTGTAATTTGCTTATCGAGTTGTAAACTTGTTGAGGTCTTGTTGTTGCTTATTGAGTTGTTTTGTTTATTACAGTTGTCAGTCGGTTCACTACCTGATTCAAACAAACGCATGCACAATTTTCAAACAAAGGTCAAATCTCATTTGCATGATGTGTGATGCGATGCGATACGATGGATGCTTAGAATATAAAATGCAACACTTTTCAACAAAAGCTGTTTTCATTCCATCATAGAGCACAAGTTTTAAGGAAAGTAAAACTGCCTGAGGCTGTACAAGCTGCTAAAACTTCTACTAAAAAGAGAAATAAAGCAAAAACAGAGCATCTGAATCGGCGCTAGTCGCCTCAAGGCTGAGAGGTCCTCCTCGCCCTCTTCCTTGATTGAAAGGACTCTGGAGCATCGTCACCATCAGCACCTGACTTTGAACCCAAACCATCCCCAGCCTCATCTCCATCCTGAGACGACTCTGACTGCGGACTCACTGCCTCCTGGTCAGACTCATCATCATCTGGGACAGGCCCCCGTGAACTACTCCCGGCGTGAGCACGCCTAACTCTACTTCGGCTGTGCGCTGGAGTCCCTCATCCCGCTCCCCCTGCTGCTCGGGGAGGTACTGAAGGACCTGCCCCTGCTCTTGCTGGGGCATCTGATGGGCCTGGCATCAGGAAAGGAATCTGAAAAAGGGCAATTCGCCAAAATGCATTAGTAATTAAATGTATCAAATGCAAGGAATAATGTGCTATGAGCAGTGAGTGATCTGCAGTGAATGTATACCATAAGCAGTGTATGGGAGCAATGTATCAAATCAGTGTAGTGTGGAACTGTACAAATCCTAGTATGTCAAGAGAAGACTTTGTGGCATGAAGTGCAACTCGAAAGAACTTACTGGGATCTTGTAGAGGCTGAGCAAATCCAGACTCATCTCTATCATCTCTGTCATGGAGGCCACTAGATCAATGGCCTGCCCTGTGCACTCAATGGGCACCTACGAGTGCATCGAAGAGATCAGTATCCGATGAAGCATAATTGAGATGAAGTAAATATGCAAAATGTGGGGTTTAGTACATACCGGAGTCGGGCCTCGCATCCTGGCAAGTGCACGTCCAGCTGATGCAGACGCAATAGGGATGTGATAAATCTCCCCAGAACGTCTCTGATAAGTCAATGAAGTAGGCAGCTCTGGCCATCCAGTTCCCTGCCTTCCTCAGGATCTCTCCTCCTACGAGATCTGGTCGCTTTGCCTCTCCCTCTCGCAACTGGAGCCCTCGCTTCCTCTCCTCCCCGGACACCGGACAAAGGTGGTATCAGATATGTCTGAATGAAGGTCGCGTAGTCGCCCTCCATGCAAAAATAATTCGTCTCCAGTCCTACCATGAACTGAATCACCTGGTCAGCAGACAACCTGTGTGTCTCCCTCATCGATGGTGGAGGTGCCGTCGATACAAATGGAGCAGGCAATCCCAAGGTCTAGCGTACGAAGCACTCACTCAAAAACTAGGCACGACAGATCGGACCCTCGAAGAGGATGCGATAACGAGAGACAGTTCGGGTAGTGTGGTACTGATCTCGTAGCCCTGACGGTATCACATCCCACGGCTGCCATGTGATCTGAGAAAAGAGAGAATGGACAAGATGATCAGTCATCAAATAACTAATGTGGGTGCATCAAGTTAATTGAAATAATTTCGTTGAGGAATTACCTCGCACGTCGTGACCGAATCGAAATACTGCCGGAAGAACATAAAGCTCTCTCGGGTTCTACGACGGAATGGGCCATTGTATACATCAGAGAATGGGACTGTCGCTGGGGTCTCCTCCACAGGCTCTGGAGCAAGTGTCGGGACATATGCGTACGCCCACAGCTGTAAGAAAGATGTGATCAATACAGTGTATGAACAGAGTGTAGAACATGCAGAAAGCAGAATGCAGTACAATGCATAAGGAGTGCAGGTCTAGAGCAGATATCAGGTTTTGTGTGTAGTGTATGGTATGCAGTGTGCAGTATGTATGGTGTACAGAAAATGCAAAGCAGAAAGCATATAGTGCAAGAGCAGGTACAGAGAATGCAGAAAGTACAAGTCTTAAACAAAGTGAAAGCAGGAAATGCTAAGCAAATGATGAAAAGGGAAGCTAAGCTATATACCTCCCAAGCTCGCCAGTAGCCACCGATCAGGGTCCCGCACATCCGAGAGGTCGAGCTCATGTACCCATACAGAGTAGTAAGGCCGGCTGCGCCCCAGTTATAGAAACGGACCCACTGGAGCAGCCGAGGAAGTATAAACCCACGGTATTCCACCTGTTCGAAAACAAGGTAGTACTGAAAAGGAATAGGAGGAAACCCCTGGCGTACTGCTCCGCCTCCTCATCAGTCTCGGGATCCTCCCCTCTGTAATGCTCCTCGAACCAGGTATATCTAACCATGCCTGCTCAAAGTGTCGGTGGATGCGCTCCAAGTAATGTATCCCATACGGCCACCCACTCTCCCATGTTGGGATCAAGAGGAATTGGATCACCTCCTACGCCCAGGCCAGTGATCATGGTGAAGTCGAAAGGAGTCATCGTCATCTCTCCCATCATGGAGAAGTGGAAAAAGTTGGTGGTGTCCCACCACCTCTCCACAAGAGCCCCTAGGAGAGGGCGACTCGCTGTGACCCGTGTCAAGCTGGAACAGAATAGGCCGAAGCCGGTCCCGTCAATGATCTGGCGGACCTCGCGGGAAGCACATCATACCAATCTCGAGCTGTCCTCGCCCCATAACCTCTGAAGGAGCGGGATCCGTCTTGTGGCAATGCATTTGATGAAATCAGACCAATGATGTATTGAAAATACGGTTGCATTCAGAGCAGTGATGTATTGAAGATACAATTAAATTCAGAGTATGTGACGCCTGAGGTACAGTCGTATACAGTATATGCGGGGCAGGGATGTGTGAAGTACAGTTAAATGCAGAGCAACAATGTATAAAATGCAGTCAGATCAAAGCATGTGATGCAATCAGATCAAAATAGTGCAAAAAGTGCAAATAGTTGAAAGTAATGCTGTAGAAAAGTAGAGTTGGTACCTCCACGGCAATGGCCGACAAATGAGACCTGGGCTCTCTCAGCAAGAGGTCATCTGGCGCGTCCTCATCGAAATCAGTGAAGGCGTGAATGCCTCCCACCACTAGTATAATGTGAGTCTCCGGGTGATACCACGCGGGGTCAAAGGGGCGTACGCTCGGTGGTAAAGGCTGAGGCTCGACCCCCGGCTCAGCCGCGAAGTCCGCGGCAAGCTCTACTGGAGGGAGTGCGGGGAAGCCCCCGTCAAGCGGAATATCGTCAGCCATCTGAAATAGATGCAAAAAATGAGCAAAAATGGGGAAAATGGTGAAGTTTTGAATAAATCAAACCCTAGGAGAGAGAAAAATTCAAATAAAGATAAGAACCCGGGAAAAGCGCACAAACCTTGGGAGGAACTCGAGGGAAATGATCCTTGGATGGTGGAAATGACAAAAGAGGCGTCGAAATCAAATTCTGATCGGTTCAAATCGAAGAGAATTAAAGGGTTTTCGCAAATAAAGTTTGTTTAGGGTGTTGGGAAACGCGTAGAATGCGCGAATCTAGAGAGAAGACACACCTAGAGGGCAAGGGAAATGTTTTCTATGCAACGGTTTGTGAGCAAATGAGGTAATTTTGGGTGTATATGAAAAGCCACGGCCAAAAAGACCAAATTGCCCGAATCTGCCATCAATGGCCGGCAGGGGCACATCGATGGCCGGCAGTACATTGTTGATGGTCGGCCGTGGTTACTGATGACCGGCAGTGGGCCGGTAGCTTCCCTTGATGGCCGGCAAGCCTCCACCAGCTTCCTCTGCCTCTTTTACCTTCGTATGTGTCCTTGGGTTCCAACAATTCCAAGGAGTGTTCAAAATTTGATTCAAAATGCCTCCGTGGAAGCCCGAAATCATGTTCTCAATGTATGGTGGTCATCACCCATCAACCCGCACAAGGTGTATCCTTTTAATGCATCGCAAATCTTCCGGGAGATAAACCGAAAGTTGCCTTCAAGTTGTCTTTATCAAGCATTCTTTTGTTGTCACCTAACATTTGCTTGTTGTATTAAACATCCATTCTATATCTCGTTGCATTGTCATGCACACCTTACTTGCATTGTCACGCACACTCGTTGCATTGTCATGCACACCTTACTTGTGTTGTCACGCACACCTTACTTGCGTTGTCACGCACACTCGTTGCATTGTCATGCACACCTTACTTGCGTTGTCGCGCACGTCACTTGCATTGTCATGCACACCTTACTTGCGTTGTCACGCACACTCATTGCATTGTCATGCACACCTTAATTGCGTTGTCACGCACGCACGTTACTTGCATTTTTATGCACACTTTACTTGCGTTGTCACGCACGTTACTTGCATTGTTATGCACCTCTTTACTTGCGTTGTCACACACGCTCCACTTGCATTGTCATGCAACCCATTCATTTGCGTTGTCACGCACGTCACTCGCATTGTCATGCACCCTTTACTTGTGTTGTCATGCATGTTCCACTTGCATTGTTATGCACCGTTTTACTTGCATTGTTATGCACATCTCTACTTGCGTTGTCACGTACTTTTCACTTGTATTGTTATGCAACCTTTTCACTTGCATTGTTATGTGTGTTCCAATTGCGTTGTTATGCACATCTCCCACGCATTATTATGCACCTTTTCATTGGCATGATATGTGCGCGCGTTTATCTTGTATTGAAATTGTATCTTGATATAGCGTTAATCATGTCCTTCTACTATATTGTATCTGTCCAAGGTTCTTTTTGTGCAGGCACGATATTGTATGTACGGTTCATTTGAAGCTGACACAACCAGACAATGTTATATGTTTCAGTTAGAGGAACTCCAAGTGAGATCATTCCTGTTCCCTCAAACTCTATTGGATGTACCCTTCCTTTTGCGTTTGATACGTCGGGAAGTGTTTCGTTTGAGACTCCGGGTGTCCTCGGTAGTCGCTTTCAGCCTTCTTCGTGTGAGACGCAGTGAGAATTGCATAATTTTCTTACATCCTTTCTGTTGAAACGTGTGAGATCTCTGCAACTTGTCAGTTTGCTTAAATTGTTGTATTTATTTTGCATAAATGTTTCATTACAGCTTTCTTTGCATAATCATAAGTTATGATCTGCATTGTGCATATCATTTGCATTTTGCCCTAGCCTGCAGGCGTATCTCTTTATGATTATATTGAATGTTTGCCTGAGTCTTCGGCCTTGTCAAAAATGGGTCGTCTCTGGGCTTTGACATTCACTCCCGTCACTTTATGACTTTCGAGTTCTGTCAAAGAGAGGCAACTGTAGACACCCCATTTTTGACCGTCCTCAAGACTTGGATATGCTTGCAGGTACATCCAAGGACAAGTTCAATTGCTCGTCGAGTATTCGAATTTTACGGCAGAACGTCACAGGTTTGAGCTTTCCAAACCCTATGTTCTTTCTGTCTCATTTTTGGACCGTGTGTTGGCCCTTTCATCATGCTTCTTGTGAGGCACTGCCGACCACCTTTTGGCCCTGCCGGCCATGTAATTGTCCCTACCTGCCATTGATGAAGCCTGCCGGCCATCAATGAGGCACTGCCGGCCACCACTGATGGCCGGCAGAACACCTTGTCTCAGCAGATTTCACGCCAGATCTTTTGAGCCAGCTGGTTTTCACTCATCCCTCCTCCATACACGTGTATGGAGGGATGAAGCCTTTTCCAAGCTTGTTCAACAAGCTTCGCATTGCATGCCTCTATATAAGGGGAGGATCCCCACCCCTTTACAGAGGTTCAGCAACTTTTGGAGGCAATATATATATCTCTCTCTATATTCTCACTCTCTCTCTCTCTCTATATTGGGTTAGTTTGTGCCTTAAAGTGTAATCTCTCTTCATTTTTGCACTACAACACCTAGTAACACACCACCATCTTTGAGCTGAGGTTCTTGGGAGTGTTATTTAAGCTCTGAAAGTTGGTTTTTTGCCTCAGAAGTTGCTGGTTTCGAAGTTGTGCTTCAAGGGTGAGTATATTCCCCTTTTAAGCCTTTGTTTGTATACCATATTGGCCATCCTTGCATATTGTTTTAGGCCTTGCTTTCAAGTAAAAAAAAGTTATGTATTTAAGTGCTTTTGATGATTGTTTGAGGCCTCTTTGGTGTTGAGGGTGTTCTACCCTCTCGTGTACCTTGTTTAGCCTTGTTTTGAGCCATCTCTTAAGGCCCTTGAGGCAATCTTTATTTGGCCTTTTAACCACTAAAATCCAGTGGATTTTTAGTGGTAGAGATATGGTTTTGAGGCCTCAAATGAGAGGGGGTGGTCCCCTTTCTTCTTGTCTTGTTTGTTTGTGTTATTGGCCTATCAAATGAGCATGTATTTTTATCCTCTTGAGGCTCAGTGTGAGCATGTTTTTGTGAGTTTTTAGGTCTGATATAACTCTGTTCATGGCTGGTTTGGTCATCTCATGTATGCTTTTTACACTTGTAGTGTAAATTTGCCATTTAGCCTTGTGTGTTCAATGCCATGGCCCATTATTCTAGCATGTTTTGGCTCCATTCCAGCAAGTTTTCACTCATGTTTTAACATGTTTTAGCTCTGTTTTGAGGCCTCTTGGTCGAATGATGCTTGTTATGCATGCTTGTAATGCAATAGCTTTGACTAGTCTTGAGTTTTGAGGTACCTTGCATGCTTGACTTGAGGTATTTGCATGTTTTGGCATCATTTGGAATGATATTTCAGAGCATATAGTGTTGTGGCACTTCCATGTTTTTCACTCTTTAAGTGCTCTTGAGAGTTGTACCTCCATGCCTTATTTGTGAGCCATTGCATGAGCCTCATTTTCTTGCCTTTCAAGCCATCATCTCAGTTCATTTTGGCTACTGTTTTGGCCTGCATAAGGTCTATTTGGGGCTGGTTTGGCCATTTGAGCATTGCCTTGCATGCCTCTAGTGTAATACACTTCACTAACTTTGATACTCAAACATTGCAACATGCATTACATGGGTGGTTTGCATGATTTTAAGTCATTTTGCATGCCATTTCAGTGCTGAAACATATGCCATTGTACTCCATGTTTCACTCTTTCGATGCCTTTGGAGAGTTGTGTTTTGTGCCTTAATCTTGCATTGACATGTATGCATGCTTGGCTAGTCCTTTGAGTCTCCATTTCAGTATGTTTTGCCACTATTTTGGGTATGATGTAACTCTGTTTTGAGTTGGTTTGGATGTTTGAGCATTGTGATGCATGCTTATAGTGTTATCCTCTTCACTAGCCTTGATGTTCTTGGCCCATTAACATGTTGTGCATGAGTGCTTGCATGTTAGAGCCTTGCACGCCATCTTCACATGTCAAGATTAGCATGAGTGTTTTGCATGTCATGTTGTTTGTGTGCATTGCATTGTGTTCAACACGGTGTTGTGTTTGAACACAAGGTGGATTAGCCCATTTCATACTTGAAGTGATGAAATGAGCTAATCTCTCTTGGTCTCCATTACCTTTGATTTCTCATGATAAGGAGATGGTCTTGGTGTCTCGTTTGTCATGCATTTATTGAATTTGCACATGTTGGATATTTGGCCATCATGCATCGAGATGCGTGATTGATGGTCTTGGATCCAATGATGCCCCCCTCCATTGATGTTTTGAAGTCATATGGAGTGGCATAATGCGTACATACCCTTGGGAGACCCTCCATTTTCTTTATTTTGTGCTCTGCTGCAGCTTGGTGTCCTAACACATCAGTGGCCGGCACCGTCTTATTTCTGGCCGGCAGCCCTTCATCCTTAGTCGGCAGTGTGCATATTTGGTCAGCAGGGGGGTTAGCAGAAGCTTCTCATGGCCAGCAGGCCACTGATGCACTCCCCAGCATTGTTTTCCTGGGATCCAACAGCTAATTCTCAAGGACACCCTGCAGACAGAGCCTCTAAAGAGCATTTGGAGAGCTTTTCGGGACGGGAATCGAGAGCATGCATTCTTCCTTGTTTAAGGCAGAGCTAAGGCAGCCTGATTTAGTGCTTTATTTGTTAATTAGCATTTGGTGTTGTAACTTTATTAATTCATTTGATTGGTTAAAGTTTTGTAATAAATAATTAGCTTAGTATAGTTAATTAGTTGGTTTGTAATTATTAGTTTAATTAGCTTAGCATAACTTTGCTATCATTCATTCGGACCCTTCATCGAGAGGGCGAACTTTGTAATAAGTGTGCGTGTGTGTGATGCATGTCTTCCAACCCCACGTCTTTCTCCCTTTTATTTACCAGCTTTTGATGGTTAGTTTTAGGGCATGTTTCAATTAGCTTACTTATGCTTCGCATGTTTGCATTCATTCATCTGTTGTGATATCCCTGTTCCGCAATATGTTAATCGGTCCTTAATAAGAGTATGATTATGTGTTTAATATGATTTTGTGTGCCATTATGTAAAAATATGTGGTTTTGAATTTCTATCTATTCACCGTAGGAATATCTGTTTGATTATCTACTTTGGAAATTAAATTGAAGGCCTTATCAGCCACAGAACCCGAAATCGATTACGTCATTGTGATTAGCGTAATTTTTAGAGCCTACGGTGAAATTTGATTGAAAATTGATTTGGATCAGATTAAATTGATTTAATTAATGGCATAGTGCTCAAATTATTTAATATTAAATAATTATGATTAGTGGGACTTGTAAAGAGAGGCACTATACACTCAATTCATACACTTGAGCTCAAAATCAGATTTTGTGCCTTAGAAAGAGAGAGAACCGGCTATAGAGAGAGAAAGGGAGTGACATTGTGCAATTTTGGCTCAAAGCTTGGAAACCTTGAAGATTTCTCAAGAATTTGCTATAGATTGTGAGAATTAAAGCTCCTAGGTGAGTATTTCATGGATTCTAGTTTGTAATTTTGTGTATTCAAGCTAGTTGGGTAATCAAGAGTGAGTTTGACATGAAATTGAGTTGGTTTTGTTGAATTTGAAGTCTTAGAACACATGCATGTAAGATATTGCCATAAATTTCCATGTTTGAGCATAAAGTATGTAATCCATGTTGAGTTTTGATTAACGACCATGTATTTGATCATCTCTTCACCAATTAAGTTGAGGATATTGTGTATATTTCACATGCAAGTGCAAATCATGGGAGTTTGAGTCGTGCATGTTTGAATCTAGTGTGTTGGTGATGAGTTTGAGTTAATTTGAGACATGCATGTGATTAAATTGTGAAATTGAGCTTCATGGTGTTGTAATTTGGTGTTTATACCATGTTAGAATATGTATATGTGAAGTTTGAGCCAAAATCATGCATTTGGGACCTTTGAACATCAATTTGAAGCTCAAGAACATGTTCTAGATTTTCCAAAATTTTGATGTCCGCTCGAGTGGGGAAACCGCCGCTCGAGCGTGAAATTCGTGTTCCCAGTATTTTCTGCAGACATGGTGTCCGCTCGAGCGGGGAAGTTCATGCTCGAGCGGGGAGCCATGTAGAGAGGTCTTCCACTCGAGCGCCAGAGTTCGCAATCGAGCATAAATTTGACATATCTAGTACTTTTGCAGGCCTCGTGGGTCCGCTTGAGCGGGGAAGTCCACGCTCGAGCGGGGACCCTGTTTTCTGAAATTTTGGAAATGCGTTATGTGTTCCGTTTTTCGTTCCTTTTCGCTTGCAAGCACTCTTAGGCATACATTGAGCATTATAAATGAGTTAAAGAGATAAGAATGAAGCCTAAAGAGGAATATGTGAATTTAGAACGGATCGAATTGTTTGTGACCCTTTTGTGTTCATAGAATGTGTAGGGTCGAGCTCTAGGGCAAACCAACCAACCGATCACTGTGAGTAATATCTTAACAGAGATATCTGAAATATGTTGTTGTCCAATTGCTTACTTTTATGTAAGTTTTATAAGTTCATTGATTCGATTGGTGGACAATGTTTGCTATACCAAATGAGTGGGCCAGAGGCCAGTCTGATCCGAATAATAAAATGAATGGGCCAGAGGCCGTTTTGACATGAATGAATGGGCCGATGGCCGTTTTGACATGAATGAATGGGCCGGAGGCCGTTTTGACATCAATGAATGGGCTGGAGGCCGTTTTGACATGAGTGAATGGGCCAGAGGCTGTTTCAACATGAACGAATGAATGGGCCAAAGGCCAGTTTGTCATCTGAATGGGCCAAAGGCCGTTTTGACACAAATGAAAGTTTGAATGGGCCGAAGGCCAGTTTGTTTGGAACCGCAGTCACTTGACCTAAATTGTGTATATATGTTAAATAGAAATATGATTTGGGCCTAAGGCCGTTTGAAGCATGTTGTTCTACACACCGTTTGTATAACTCCTTTATTTGATATTATTCACTGGGCTTTCGCTCACGCTCATTCATGTGTTTGTAGGTGAGCCAAGAGAAGTCCAAACCCAGCCCCAGTGAAGTTTGTGAGGAACAACAAAGGTTTTGAAGAGTCAGCCCTTGCGTCTTACGCACGAGACCCGTCTTCGCCTTTTGTCATTCTGTTTTATTTTGTCATGTGGGCGAAGTCTTGGAATATGTTGTATATAGTTTTCTTGGGTTGACTTAGACTTATATGATCCTGTATGTACAGAACCTTGTGTAGTACATATTTTGTTGTGAGTTATTAATATACATATGTATGGTTGTTATGATGTGCCATGTAAGCACAGCTCTATGGACAAAGTTTTAAATTGCTTCCGTTTGGCCCCCATTAACTCTGTTAAAATATGTTTGGTTTAGTTTAAGGCCGTAGGTAATCTCATGATTACTGGCCGGTTATGCCCTTAACCCACGGGGGCGGGTTCGGGTCATGACAGAGTGGTATCAGAGCACGAGTTAATAACTCACACACTTGTCCAAATGAGCAATAAGCGTCTAGAAAAGATCTAGGATGCATTCATGTGATAAGTATGAATTTGACAGTATCGAGAATGCATCTAAATGATTCAATGTGAACAATTATGTGTTATAAGTTTGTGATTTGCTTGCATTGCAAATTATTTGAATATGTATGCTCTTTAGTATATGCATACTTGTAAATCTTTTGTGTGAAGTATAATGCAAGTTTAATCAGATGGTGAGAACAAGAGGTGATGAGATAGAGGAATCCTCTACTGCCAGAATAGACAGAATGGAAAGACTGATACAGGAAATGGCAGAAACTTTGAGACAGCAACATGAGTGGCAACAATAGTGGCAGCAACCACATCCGCCACCTCCACCTCTGGCACCACCTGTGCCAGATAATCAGAATGATGATCGGATAATAGCTCTCACCAAAGAGTTCAAGAAAATGAAACCACCACAGTTCCATGGTGGATTAGATCCGTTGAAAGCCGAAGCGTGGGTCCTCAGCATTGAGAAATTATTTGAAGTGTTCCCGTGTTCAGAGACACAGAAAGTACTTCTAGCCACTTTTATGCTAGATGACGAAGCAAGGAGATGGTGGATGTTGATGCGTGAGAATCATCAAGATGTTGACTGGGTGAAATTTTTGGAGATCTTTTATGACAAGTACTTCCCACAGTGTGTTTGGGATACGAAAGTAGCAGAGTTCATGGAACTTAAGCAAGACAGTATGACTGTAGCTAAGTATGAGGCCAAATTCACTGAATTGGCCAGGTTTGCACCACACGTGATTGATACGGACTATAAGAAGGCAAGGCATTTTGAAGGTGGGCTTCGAAGCGACATTTTAGAAAGAGTGAATGTTTTTAAGCTAGAAACCTACATTGGGGTGCTAGACAGGGCCATCATATCAGAGGCTAACATAGCTAGACAGGCTAAGCCAATGACAGAATGGAAAGGCAACAAAAGGCAAGGCTTCTTTTCAAAGAAGAAATTCTTGAAAAAGCAAAACACGGGCTCCTCAAATACTTCGAATTCTTCCCGAGACACAGCTCCCATGTGCAACATTTGTAGCAAAAGGCACTGTGGAGTTTGTTACCGTGCATCAGGAGCCTGTTTCAAATGTGGAAAACAAGGGCATATGGCCCGAGATTGTAATCAGAATGGTGGAAAGATAGCTGCTAGTTCCACTGCATCGATCCCAAAACCGGGAAATACTTTGAGATCTGCTGCCACCGGGGATACCGTGAGACAGGGGAGAGTTTTTGCGCTTGTTCCGGGCGATACACGGAATGCCAACGCAGTTGTCTCAGGTACTATTTCTATATGTAATCAGGATGCTTTTGTGTTAATTGACTCCGGATCCACACACTCTTTTGTGACATACGCATTTGCATCTAGACTGAATAGACCCTTAGAATTACTGCCATATCTGCTATGTGTGTCTGTTCTATCTGGGGAATCTGTATTGTGTGAATCCATATACTAGTTTTGTGATATGCATGTTGAGGATGCTATCTTATATGTGGATTTGTTGCCCTTGAATTTTAGACATTTTGATGTAATTTTGGGCATGGACTGGTTGACCAAATATTGTGCCACCATTGATTGTGTGACAAAACGGGTTGTGTTTAAACCACCAGAACAGAAAGAGATTGTGTTTGTGGGTAATGGGGTAGTGCCTCCACCTTATTTGATATCTGCAATGAAAGCATGTAAAATGATCAGGAAAGGGTGTCAGGGTCATTTGTGCTACGTGTTGTCTGAACAATCTGTGAATGTTGAATTGAATGATATCCCTATTGTTAGAGAATTTCCAGATGTGTTTCCAAATGAATTACCAGGGGAATTGGTAGATAGGGAGATAGAGTTTACTATTAAAACTGTGCCAGGCACCCAGCCTATTTCTAAAACTCCCTACAGAATGACTACTGCTGAAATGAAAGAATTGAAAGAACAGTTGCAAGACCTGCTTGACAAGGGGTTTATTCGACCTAGCACTTCACCTTGGGGTGCACCAGTATTTTTGTGAAAAGAAGGATGGAACTTTGCGTTTGTGCATCGATTATCGGGAATTGAACAAGGTAACAATAAAGAACAAATATCCCTACCCCGTATTGATGACTTATTTGACCAGTTGGAGGGATCACAGGTGTTTTCTAAGATTGATTTGAGGTCCAGGTATCATCAGTTGAAAGTTAAGGCAGAAGATGTTGAGAAAACCGCATTCAGAACGAGATATGGACATTTTGAGTTTCTTGTTATGCCATTTGGAGTGACTAATGCTCCGGCAGCATTTATGGACTTAATGAACCGAATTTTTAAAACCTACCTTGACGAATTTGTTGTGGTTTTTATCGATGATATTTTGATTTATTCTAAAGATAGACTTGAACATGAACATCATCTGAGAACTGTCCTACAAATACTTCGGGAAAGGAAATTATTTGCCAAACTAAAGAAATGTGAGTTTTGGTTGGATGAAGTTCTTTTCTTAGGGCATGTAATCAACAAGGAAGGAATTTCAGTGGACCCACAGAAAATAGAAGCAATTGTGAATTGGCCCACACCGACGAATGTAACAGAGGTCTGCAGTTTCATGGGCTTGGCCGGGTACTACAGGAGGTTTGTGAAGGACTTTTCGAAATTAGCTATGCGTCTTACCCAATTGACACGAAAAGGGCAACCGTTTGAATGAACGACGAAAGAGAAGCTGCCTTTCATGAACTGAAAACAAGATTGACCACTGCACCAATTTTGACACTACCTTCAGGTACGGAGAATTTTGTAATTTTCAGTGATGCGTCTTATAAAGGTTTGTGTTGTGTGTTAATGCAGAACGGAAGGGTTATTGCTTACGCCTCCCGACAGTTGAGGCCACATGAGAAGAATTATCCAACACATGACCTAGAATTGGCCGCAGTTGTTTTTGCTTTGAAAATCTGGCGGCATTATCTGTATGGAGCAAAGTGTGAA
This sequence comes from Camellia japonica, assembly GCA_030407325.1. Taxonomy (NCBI): domain Eukaryota; kingdom Viridiplantae; phylum Streptophyta; class Magnoliopsida; order Ericales; family Theaceae; genus Camellia; species Camellia japonica. The sequence continues at coordinate 176,192,384 of JAPPVO010000016.1, forward strand.
GTCTACACGGATCACAAAAGTCTGAAATACTTCTTCACGCAGAAGGATTTGAATATGCGACGGAGGAGATGGCTGGAACTGATAAAGGATTATGATTTAGAGATTCAGTATCACCCCGGAAAGCTAACACAATTGCTGATGCCTTGAGCAGAAAATCAACAGGCAGTATGGCTTGTTTGCTTACTGAACAGAAAGAGATCTTGCAAGATTTTGAGAAGTCTGAAATTGAAGTGGTAATGTGTGAACAGGGCGGATTGATAGCCGCTATTACAGCCGAGCCGGCAATCATTGATGAAATCAAGTAGAAACAGAAAGATGATGAATTCCTCAAGAAAGTGATTGATGAATTTGAGACAAGTCCGAAAGCAGAGTTTGGCGTTGTAAATGAAGTGTTGAGATTTCGAAACCAGATGTGTGTCCCAAACATTCCGGAACTAAAGAAGAGGGTTTTAGATGAAGCCCACAAATCAGCGTTTGCTATGCATCCGGGTAATAATAAAATGTATTGGGATTTGAAACAGACCTATTGGTGGCCTAAGATGAAGAAAGAGATTGCCGAATATGTGTCCAAATGTCTTCAGTGTCAGCAAGTTAAAGCTGAACATCAGAAACCAGGCGGTCTATTGCAACCTCTCCCAATTCCTCAATGGAAGTGAGAGCATGTGACTATGGATTTTGTTGTTGGCCTACCTCGGACTCCTCGAGGTATGGATTCTATTTGGGATGTAGTTGATAGACTGACTAAATCTGCACATTTTCTGCCTGTCAAAACTACATTTAATGCTTATAGATTGGCTACTATTTATGTTGATGAAATCGTCTGTTTACACGGAGTTCCAGTATCTATTGTGTCAGATAGAGATCCAAAATTTGTATCTAGATTGTGGAAGAGTTTGCAGGAAGCTATGGGAACGGAACTAAGGTTCAGTACTGCATTCCACCCACAGACAGATGGGCAATCAAAATGAACAATACAGACTTTGGAAGATATGCTTCGGATGTGTGCTTTGGATTTTCAGGGGAGTTGGAAAGACTATTTGCCACTTGCGGAATTTGCTTATAATAACAGCTTGCACTCCAGCATCGGTATGGCACTATACGAGGCTTTGTATGGTAGAAGATGTAGATCACCAAATTGTTGGACAGAGGTCGGGGATAGAGCCTTACTTGGGCCTGAAATTGTGCAAGATATTTCTGAGAAAATCAAAACTATTCGACAAAGGCTCAAAACAGCTCAGGACCGACAAAAGAAATATGCAGACGTTCGAAGAAGACCTCTCGAATATGAGGTCGGTGACCACATGTTTATCTGTGTGTCCCCAATGAAAGGCCAAGTCAGGTTTGGAAAGAAGGGCAAGTTGTCGCCCCGTTACATTGGGCCGTTTCAGATTCTGGAAAGGCTTGGTCCAGTTGCTTATAGAGTTATTTTGCCACCAGGATTCGAACAAATCCATAATGTGTTTTATGTGTCGATGTTGAGGGGTTACCTCCGAGACCCGTTTCATGTGATTGATTATCACCGGGCAGCTATTGATGAAAATATGGAATATGCCGAATGGCCGGAACGAATTGTTAATCGGCAAGTGAAACAATTGAGAAGCAAGTCTGTAGACGCGCCCGTGGGCCTCATGCTCTACAGTTCGGACTCCCTTTTTGTTTGTTGCGGTTCTTAATCGGAACCAAAGAGTCCAACTCTGGCAAATCGTTTTGAGAAAAAACAGATTTTGAAAAGAAGTGTCAAACATGGACTGCTTTGCCAGATACAGAGTCGCCACCTAAATATTTTTTAATGGGGAAATTTAGGAAACCCTAACTCGGTGCCAAAGGCCACGTGTCCGTCATCACCAAAGTTGTCTTGGCTCGGGAGTTTGGGTACGATCAGGGAAGGTCAGCTATGAGCACCCCCTTTCGCCCGGTCCGAAGACCGGCCTCTACTAACCGTGATATCTTGTTTTGAAAACGTTATGTGTTCTTGATCCGGTTATTAGCCTAGATTTACTATGTTATGCGCACAGCAAACAAGTATAGACTAGATTGCCTAATTTGGAAACAAGCATTGCATATCCGTTTGTTTTGAAAATGCTTTGGAATTTGCTACTCGCAAGTAGGCTAAAACGCGGATTTCAATGAGTTTTTCCAACTCAAAAAATCCAACCTTCACCCACAGGCAATCAGGCAGTTTATCTCATATAAGCACTTAGCCACATGGTAATCATGCTGTCATGTTAACATTCACACGCATGCGAGATGCTAAAGCATAAATACTTACATTGCACTCCATGCCAAAACAATAAACTAGTTAGCAAACATGCATGTCCCAGTTCATGTTAAGTGGCTAATGCAACACATGCAAGGATGCAGTTAGAGTAGGCTCGGCTAACCCTAAAATGGCATGTGAAATGCTACAATTATCACGTATTCAATTTGGAATTGGAAATACAATGCAGTTTGTTATGATGTACCGAGCCTGGTGCATGCAAGACAAATGCATGGATGCACGCATGCATAGCATAAGGTATGCTAATTTAGACGTGCCCTAATCTACCATCATAAGCAGGTAAATAAAAGGGAAGAAAGAAGTGGGGATTGGAAGACATGCACACACACGCACCCACACTTATTACAGATTTGCCCTCGCTCGGAGGGACCAAAAGAATAATACAAATTAATTAACTACGCAAGCTAATTAAATATTATAAATTGCCTAATTAGTTAACAACTAACTAAACTAGGAAAAACAGTAAACTGCCTCGGGAGGAGAGCCTGATGCAACGCATGCTCGGGTCCTGCTCGGAATTGCACTACCATGCATAGTCTGCCTCTGTTTTCCCTGCTCTGCCCCTCTAAAGACTGCCAAAGCCTCAGAGATGCCTCTCTGGACATTGGGGGACACCATCGGCTGAGTAGAATGGCCACCGGCTGCAGCATGTGATCATCGGCTGGAAATGAGGCTATCGGCCACCAATACATTGCCGATCGGCACTAAATATTGCCGGTCGGCAAAAAATGCCTGCAGAACCTGCAATTGACAGCAGCAGAGGGCAAGGCATAGCATGGCAATACAATTCAAGCAATGTATGCACCAATCATGCCCCTTATCATGTTTGTGACTCAAAGGAACATGTGCCTCGATTCTCGGACCACCAATCACGCATTCCATGCATGATGGCCCAAAGAATCAAGCATGCACTTTCATGTCAAATGAAATGCAATACAAACAAACAAACCAAAGCCCAATCCCTATCACTAATCAAGGGACAAAGCATGCATGCAAGATGCAATGCAACCTAGGCATGCAAGCTAAGGATGCAACATGGCATGGCAAGGCACTTATGCAAGCATACAAGCAAGCATGAGGCAATGCAAACTAATGAAAAGATGGACTTAAACATGATTTAGGCAGCTCTAAATAGGCCCAAAACAGTGGCCAAAATGCTAAGTTTATGAACGAATGCTCATGCAAACATGCATAGATACATGGTTCAAGACTTAAGCATAATGAAGCAACTTTTAAACACATTTAAAAGGGACAAACATGGACTAATGGCATGCAACATAAGCTCTGAAAATCATGCTATAGGAGGTGCCAAACCAACTAACAAAGCAAGCAAAGCATGCAAAATGGCCCAAGTACTAAGGCAAGGTAAAGGGACAATGGACTACACTTAGTACAACCACACATGGCAAGACTAAAGCGACCAAAAACAGAGTTTCAACATATAAAACAAAGCCCAAAAGACCACCTAGATGGCATCTAAATGGTTTGAATTCAAAGGCATGCACAAATGCTAAAACATGGAGCATGTAAGACAAGCTTTCAAAGCTTCAAAGAGGCATCCAAGGCAAGCGTATGAGCATGTCAAAGGGACTGAAATGATGTGCTAAGTGGTTCCAAACCACTAAATTAATGCAAGCAATGCATGCTACACATTCACATACTTGAGGCCAACAAGCCACAATACAAAGGAGCTATGTAATGCATGCCAAGATCGACTCAAACAAACATGGACAGACCTTAAACATGGCAAAATGAACACAAAACCTTCACAAGGCTAAGCCTAAAACATGCTAGAACAAAGGCTAACAACCTAAGGCATATTAAGGCAATAACAAGGCATTACATGGTAGGTATGCTAAGCATGCATGGTGTACCAAAACCAACACACAAAATGTTATATCATGGCATAATAAGCATGGAAAACAGCCTAGACATGATCAACAAACACTCAAGCATGATGCTCCCTCAAGAGGCCAAAAAGTGCCCTTTTCAAGGACAACAAGGAGAGGGGGTGGCCCTCTCCTTCTTGAGACTTCAAGGCACCATCCTCACCACTGAAATCCCTCAAGATTTCAGTGGTGAGGAGGCCCAAGCACCAAAGTATCAGAGCTCCCCAAAAATAGCACAAAAAAGAGCCTTACAAGGCCTAGGAGGGGTCAAACAAACCCAAACCACAAAACACTCTTAACAAACAATCAAGAGGGCTAAAAAACAGAACTTTTTTGTATTATACACTAAGCACAAAAACAGTTCTAAGATAAGTAGAAAAGCAATGCAAAAATGGGGAATAAAAGGGAAGTTTCTTACCCTTGAAGCCCTCCTTCACAAACAATGCTCCAACAGCCTTCCTTGGCTTAAATCCAGCTCCAAAACACTAAAACAACCCTCCAAGGGTCTCAAGTCCAAGAGATGGTGTGTTAGTGGGTGTTTGTGAGCAAAAGTGGGACAAAACACACACTTATAGAGATAGAATATGTATCAAACCCTAACCCTAGAACTCAAGCTTTACAAAAGCTGTCTAAAATGTCTCCTCCTCATGTCAAGAGAAGAAGCTCTCCTATATAAGCAATTCCCTCTTGTAAGGCTTCCAAAACAAGCCATTCAAGAGGGAAATCCCTCCATACACGTGTATGGAGGGGAATGGGGTGGGTGCCAGCTATCACAGCTGGCACAAAATATCTGCTAAAAGCAGATGAACAGTAGTCGGCTGGCCAAAATTGTTATTTTGACAAAATTGATGGCCGGTCGGCCAAAAAGAGTGCCGGCCGGCAATATACATTGCTGGTGGACACAAACAACAGCCGGTGGCCTCTAGCCATGGCCGGTGATGTGTGGGGATGCCTCACAAGGCATTCTCTGCCCCTCCAAGGCAAAACACAAGTGTTTGGTGCAAAACCAGACACAAAACGGTCGAGTTCGGAGATCCTGAGGCAAGGCGCGTAGCCGAGACCTCCGGGAATTCCAAACGAACACAAACATGCAAAGAAAGCTGTAACGAAGCATACATGCGACAGTTTTAAGCTAGCATACACCAAACTACACTACAATGCAGAAAGGATGTAAGAGAATTATGCAATTCTCGATACGTCTCACGCGGAGGATATAATACCTGTCCGGTTCATCGGTTGCACCGGCCTCAAATGAGCCGTACATACAATATCGTGCCTGTAAAGAAAACAAACTTAACAGGTACAATGTCGTTAGCAACATGCATGACAATGCAATGATGAATGCAAAATGATATGCACTATATACAAAACTACGTATAAACAATGCAAATATATGCAATGCAATCGAATCATGATCCAATCATGAGCGGTTCGAAACCACACAAATGTCAAATAGATTGATGGAAGTAACAAGTCTGTCTACCATAGAAAAGGTGCCACAACCCTCAAACCAACATACCAGCGTGGAATAGGCGCACACACATG